>CABFPE010000267.1:892424-904106 GCA_900660155.1 Hofstenia miamia
ATATATATATATATATATATATATACATATATATAGTAGGTGCAAAAATGCTTGAAGCAAATAAAGTTTTTTAGAAAACCGCATATTTATTGCGTAAACTATTAAATATTTGAAATTAGTGAGTAAATTGCTGGAAATATGCATAACTAATTTATTTGATAGTGGCAGAAGGCTAAAATTGTTAACGCACAAAAAACAAATGATTTTTCAAACTTTTGTACTTCAAAATTAAATTAATCAATTTCCAAAAATAGTGAATCTTTTCAACTATTTTTTGCCCTTACTATATAATCATTGTAAAAAACAAGAAATATTTTATGTAAACATGTTTCGAGTGTCTCCACTCATCGTCAGTACAAACTAAAATAATATGGTGGTAAATACAAATTTTATGATTTTAAAATTGTAATTCGTAGATCTTATACGATATTTAGTCTTTGACATAATTGTTTATTTAATAGATTCTCCTTAGTTTCTNTATATATATATATATATATTGTGTACAAAGTGTGCTTAAACTATTCATTGTAAAAAACAAGAAATATTTTATGTAGACATGTTTCGAGTGTCTCCACTCATCGTCAGTACAAACTAAAATAATATGGTGGTAAATACAAATTTTATGATTTTAAAATTGTAATTCGTAGATCTTATACGATATTTAGTCTTTGCATAATTGTTTATTTAATAGATTCTCCTTAGTTTCTTTTATCCATATAGCTTCTGCAATTTTTGTATGCTTGGTTTTCATTAAAATAGAGGTCATCTTCGATCAGAAATATATTGCCATGAACATGCACCTAAGAGGAAGAACTTTACTATTTTAATGAAAACCAAGCATACAAAAATTGCAGAAGCTATATGGATAAAAGAAACTAAGGAGAATCTATTAAATAAACAATTATGTCAAAGACTAAATATCGGTATAAGATCTACGAATTACAATTTTAAAATCATAAAATTTGTATTTACCACCATATTATTTTAGGTATTTTGTACTGACGATGAGTGGAGGCACTCGAAACATGTATACATAAAATATTTCTTGTTTTCTACTATATATATATATATATATATGTGTGTGTTTATAAGTGAAGCATTTATTTTTCTCATCAAGGACTAAATAAATATTTTGCAAATTGTTAATATAACTTTGTTTAGAAATGTCATCAAAAATGTACAATCTCCTTAGCAGTAGGTTATTAACCCATTGTTTACAATATCATTTTAATGAATTTGTTAAATTTCCATAAATTTTTTTCAACTTTCTTAATTAATTTCATCTTGTTGGAAATTAGGAATACTATTAAAGTACTTTAATAGTATTCCTAATTTCTATCAAGATAAAATTTTCTTAAATTTCTTTAAATTTTTGCAAAGTTTATTTAATTTTTATAAATTTATTTAATGTAAGTTTGACTAGGGAAGTCACTTATTAGCAATTTTTGTGAAAATATAGTGCTAGCAATTACTGAGACATGGTTTACCTTGATCATGTCTGATCAGATAACAATAATCAATACAAATTATTCAGAAAAGATAGAATGATATAGTAAGCTCAGAAAAATTGAAAAACCTTTGTGTTGAAATTGATAACCCTATCAAAAATTCACCTTTTAAAAAGCAATTAATTAATGTTTCATACTGCCCAAATAAATGTTATACTAATGAATTTTTTGAACAACTTGAGAATGAAATTTCACTGGCCTACACAGAAAATAAAGATTTAATAATAATGGGGGATTGGAACCTAAATTTCTTAAATAAACGTGATAATAAAACGATGAATCTCTTTTTTAATACTTTAATTTAAAAACGGCAAATGCCTTCATTCCTACAAGAATCGCAGCCAACAGTGCAACTTTGATTGACTATATTGCACTGCCTGAAAATAATTTTGATTTCTTATACTACTCCTCTGAATTTCCATTCTCTGATCACTGTATAATATCAGCCAATTTCTCAAAGCTAAAATACGCTCTGAAATATCCAAAAAATTGACCACTATTCAGGAAAAATCGTCTGATAATATAGATAACCTGAAAACGCACTTTCACGTGAAACTTGGACTTCTGTATACGTTGCGATTGATCCTAACAAAAACTTTCTTGATATTCTTGAATCCTATATAGATGAATATTGTTCTGAAAAAAATTCTTGTTACTAATCATTCTCGCAAAAACATAAAAAATGACAAGCCTTTGCTTTCCGATTTTCGCAAAAAATTAATAACAAAAAAAAATGACGCTTTTAAATTTTTTTCTAACACCCGTACTCCTGAAAGTTATGCATTATACCAAAAAGCTAGAAATATTTTTAATATAGAAAATCGTAAAGCTTACAATTACTATATTAAACATGAATATAGAAAATTACCGAACCAAAAGAGTAAATGGAGATTGATTAACAAAATCTCGAATTGTACCAAATCAAAAATCTTCTCCAATAGAAAAAATTGTAGACCCCGAAGGAAATCAATACCTCTCCGATTTTGAAATTTCCAATATTTTAAATCAAACATTTGCAAACCTAGGTAATTACGACGGTCCTCAAACAAAATTCCAGGAAATAAATCCTAATAGGCACACCCCTGAGTTTGGTTTTCGCTTTATAACAAGTTTTGAAGTAATTAAAGCAATCAAGAAACTAAAATCAAACAAGTCAAGCGGCCTCTCGAAAATTCCAATATGGCTACTAAAAAACAATGCGAAATATATTGCCGAACCTTTAAATTATATCGTTAATGAATGCTTAAAATGGAATATTTTTCCCGATTTCTTGAAACAGGGTCATATTACTCCGATTTACAAAAAGATGACCCAAAGTGTCCCAAAAACTATCGACCTATATCTATTACATCACCAATCAGTAAAATATTTGAAAGACATGAACAAATTACACTTCATTTAAATCATCATAAACTATGGTCCAAATCACAATTTGGTTTCAGAAAAAATTACTCAACATCAGACGCACTTATACAAACGACAGAAAAATGGAGAGCACTATTAGACTCTAATAAATTTGTTGCTATTGGCTGTCTTGACCTCTCAAAGGCATTCGATTACATTAACCATGAGATATTAATAAGAAAATTAAAAAATATTGGTTTTTCTCTTAACAAGCCTCACCTTATATCTAATTACTTAAGTAATAGACTTAAGCGAGTTAAATTAAATGATACTTTTCAAATTGGTTGTCTGTCAATAATGGTGTACCTCAAGGAAACATATTAGGTGCTCTGCTTTTTAATATTTATGTGAATGACATGAAGGAAATTACTGACTGCGAAATAACACTACATCTACTTACTGTGGAAATAAATCCTTAGATAAAGCTGTAAAAGTTATTGAATCGAATTGTATAAAATTGAGCAACTATTTTAGCATGTATAGATTGCGTATTAACATGAAAAAAAACTGAATTTTGCATAATGCAAAAAACGGATATCTCTGACTATTCAATTAATTTCAATAATTCATCTGTTATACCTGTTAATAAGTTTAAATATCTAGGAGTAATAATAGATTCAAAGCATAATTTCACGTCGCAAATAAATACTATCATTAAAAAGATGGCTATATGTATTAGAAAGATATCCCATGTTTCAAAACAGTTGCCCCCAATTGCAGTAATTCAAGTGTTTCATGCATTCGTTATGAGTAATTTAAACCATGCTAATATCTTATATACTAATGTACACAGCCTAATGATAAAAAAGCTTCGAGTTCAATTAAAAAGGGCATTGAATGCTTGTAATAAAAACTCTTCTAAAACAAAAGAATATATTTCTAAATCTATTCTTTTTCCAAAAGAGTTAATTATTTACAATATTATTATTTATTTCTTCAAATTCATAAACAAAATGCCACCCTAAAACGAGATATTATTCTCATTTTCAAAAGACTGTCTGAAGCAGAATAAACGATCAAAAAACTATTCACGTGTTAAATTTAATAAAAATATCATGAGTCAATCCTTTATTAATACTGCAATTTATAACTGGAATATATTGCCAAAAGAAATGAAAATAAGACAACCTTAAAAAATTCAAGAAAGAATTAAAATCATTAATTCTCAAACAAAAGTTTATATCAGGTAGATCATGGATAGGATTTAAATTTTATAAAAACGACTATACAATAAATCGAAATTAGTAAGCTATCCGTAGTCAGTGTGTTTTTATTTATTTATTTCATTTTTAACCTTAATAAGAACATGCAGATATATTTCGACTTACAAAGTCATCGTCAGTTTTACAAATTATTCCCTCTAAATTTACTAGATTTTACAATAATAATTATAATTTTTTAAATTTTAGTTTATAAATATAGTCTTCTTTTGTGTTTAAACTTGGTTGCAAGGATTTTATAAAAATTCTCTCGATAATTTTTAAATTACTTGATCTTGATGTCTGATGTAATATGTTTGTTTCAAAATGTAGTTCGCACTTAATTAGATGATTCGATATATTAGAACTGGTCTCATATTCTTTAATTCTTCTTGATAGTTGCCTACTAGAAAAACCAATATAATCTTCACCACAGGTGCATATTATTTGATAAATTATGTTTGATTTATTGGTTTCTTCAGTTGTAGATTTTAATTGCAATTTCGTTCTTAGTTTATGATTGTTATATATAAATCTAACTTTTTCTTTAATTATTGATATTTTTCTGAGTTCTTTGATTCACACACATTTTAATATTATATATATTTATTATATTTGTAAATAGCTTTTTGTAGTTTTTAGTTTATAGTTTTTGTACCTTTTTCTTGCAGCAATAAATTGCTTTTGAATCTTATTCATTTTTTTATGGTACATAGTAGTTAATGACGCTATTCATTTGAAATATCAGTTAAATATTGTAAAAAAATTCAAATGAATATAGATTATCTTATCTTATCTATACTGGGATCCAAAACCGAAAAAGTTTAACGTTGCTGTAATAGTATATATTTACTTTCATGCAATAAAACTTTAAATTCAGCATCAACTTGCTTTTCAATGATGAACTGTTCATAAAAAACAAACTAAATTCATGTTTCCACGTTTCTTAGCTTCTTGAATTCACAATTACATGGTTTGACATAAATGTTAGTAGATTAAATTTTTTCACTGATTTCAATCAATTTGGGTCTAGAATTTGAATGTCATTTTACATGAGAAACTATACTTTTTGAGTAATTTGTATTCTAAATTTTAGAAAGCCTGCATATCATTACTTTGTTCCATTGAATTTATACCTTCTCTGCTGATCTTTTCCAACAATAATTTATTAAGCTGTTTCACTGCCGAGTCACATTGGGTATCAGGATGGGAAAAAATTATATTGACATATCTTCATGCACCTTGTATATTACATAACGACTATGCTCTGTGCATATGACAACATTATTCATATCTTCTCTGGAAGTAACAACTGCTTATAGATGCAAGACTTGTGTGAATTCATTCTGTTAAATTTGTTGATATTATATTCTTACAATCAACCAATTACAAATATAGGGTTTAGGCAAACGAAATATTCTGAAACATATTAAATGTTTTTGGGTATTGAATCTTGACACCCAAGTAATATATTTCAACTGCTGAACGTCATTTTCTGAAATATCAATTGAATGTTTTTTTGAAAATTTTCGTTAGTGATAAAAAAAGCAAAATTACACCAACTACTCAAGAGAATTTCTATATGAATGGTTTTATCTAGAACATATTAAAATCTGCAGATTTGGAAGTATAATTTGAGCTCATATAGCTTCTGTAGGTTCAGATCAATGAAAGCATTTATTTATTAGTTATTTGATCACTAAAGAAATGCTTGCTGAAAACTAAGAGTCTTGATAATAGCTCAATTACAGCAATTAGAAAATGATCCAACTTAAACTATATTTTGTCCTCATAGGGTTTGGATGAACAGAAAAAAACTGCTGACATTAAGATCAAAATAAAATTAGGTGTCTATATGCAATTATAAAATTCATCTGAGGATTTTTGGAATCTCAATTATGATACAATTTCCGAGTTGTATATTCAATCATTTTTTTTGGCCACATTAATTTCATGATATTTCCTAAAGTATAGTTTCTACTGTAAAAATGACATTAAAACACCGAAAATATGTACTCAACTAAGAAAAAAATATTTTTTTGTTACAGTGTTATTATTTCAAATTTACAATGGGTGTACTATTTCAACTGGTTAGATGAGCACCACTTGATTAGTAACAACATGGATGGAGTTAACATAGTCACCATTGATACCTTTGAAAGTACTTCTTTGGAATAAACCTTACGGTGACATCTTCCATTCTGGTCTGAATGACTTTTATAAGGATTTATGTTTTTATTAGATAAGTCTGTTTTTTGCTCATGTGAAGAAATGCAAATTGTTGCCACTGTTATGAAAATATTGGTCTAGAAAATAGAAATTGGCCATCCAGAAACAGTTTGATATATAATTTCAAAGTATCTTGATTAACTATAATATCAAATTTCAAATGTAATGAATCCATGCAAACAAAGACAAAAGCGGGAAGATAAAAATTCAAAAAATATCAGGAACTTGTCCGCTATATTTGCTTGACTCACTCCAAAAAACAATAATTGAAGAATGATTATTTGGGCAATGTTTGAAGGTACCACTGCTCATCTGGAACACCAAAAACACTGCTTTCTAAGTGTTAAGCATCCAACAGATTGATGTGGTGTCATCTTCAATTAGGCTTTCGCCGCTATTACATATATACTTAATTATAGTCATAATCAGTCAAGAATGGTGTATGTTATATGGTTTTTAGTATTGGGAATTCGTATGAATGTTGATCGAAAAAGAACGGGGAGCAAAATATCGTTATATTACGACGCTATGTTAAACTACTGATGCAATTTTATTAAATTCTCCACGAAATAACAATGCCTATCCCAGGTCATTTCTGGTCAAAGACTCAAAGAGAACATAAAAAATGTTCAAATTAGCGCTACTTAAGAAGTGTGCAGCAAGGTTTTCCTTCAAATTTTGAATAATTTTAAACCAAGCCCAAGCCGTATATAATTTGAAGTTGTTGAGAAAATTTATCAATCTAAATATCAAGCCCAATTGAAGTAAGCTTCTGAAAAAACGGTGGCTTTTAAGCTTCGGTTGGACTATTTAATTGGTAGCAAGAGCAATATAGTTGGCTGCAAAAAAATGAGACTGAACACCTATTTTTAACGCTTTGTGGAAAAGTATTGAGACCTTTTAGAGGAAAACTATAAAAATAAAAGACAACGAGAATTTTGTAAACTTTAAAATGGTCAAACAGAAGAATTTCAGAGCTTTATGCTCGTGTGCTAATGCTTGCAGCATGTTGAATCTAAAGCAGCTTTGAAGATGCTATTTTAAGGCACCAAACTTCAAATGCATTTACCTTAAAATTGAATTAATGTTGTAAATAGTCCCCAATGCAGATTAGTTCATGGCTCTAAATACTATAATGTTAGTTAGAAAAAAGCTTTCATTCAAATTTTTGCATGATTTAGACAGAGGATGGTGCAAGTGCACCAAGGTGCTTGCTTAAGGTCATTTTTAATTTAACTCAATTTCCACTAGCTTTTATTATGTAACAAATCGAGTTGTCCGCATTTTTGAACAATTGTATCCAAGCCTGTTAAAAAATAGTGAAAATCTTTTACAAGGACATATCAATGGGGTTGGGCCCGCTCATGCAATGATGAAGATTTGTCTTAAAATTTATTCTTGTGGCCGAGGTACATGTGTAAATAAGAATTTTTTTCAATGAGAAATGCTTTTTTGTACAAATGTTCAAATTCCTTCCATACCTAGTATTCAGATAATGAGGCGGTCTAATGCACATGGGAACTACAACTGTCTTGCGCAAAGCCATGGTTGTCGTGCTGTAGAAGTAGTCACAGATTTCGAGAAATTCCTATTGGAAATAGAATTAATAGTTTCGATTTTTCATACTGAACGATTATTGAGCGTCTTACAGAAGTAACTTTTTTCCAAATAGTATTATTAAAATCCTAATATGTTCTAATTCTGTAAGATTTATTTGTACATTGTTAAGGCAATTTACTTACATTCTAGCAAAGGCGTACATATGTAAATATACATCACGAATTACGCTAAATCATAAGGAGGGAACAAAATCAATGCCTTTAAGAACTATCAATATCGGAGTTGAGTGTGATTCATTTTAATTAAAACACATTGTGTCATTGAAAACATATTAAACGAAATAGATTATATGTAACATTTTATTTGACCAATATGATTTGGGCATCTCAATTGACAACATTTTACCAATCGACTAAACTGCATTTTGATGTAAGCTTGAATTTTGAGATATATTTAGGATCCAGTTTGTTAAGTGTTCATTAAATATCAGCAATAGCGCTTACAATTTTTAGATATGAATGACTGGGAAAATCACTAAGCAGTCGTTCCGCATGCAAGTGGTATTAGTATCTACAAATGTAAAATCACTTAACACATCGATTACAAAAATATCAAATGTACATAATTACTAGAACTTAATCTCTATAAACCCAACTAGATCTCTAGTTAACTGTTGAGCAATTCGAAGTAATCAGATTTTCAAAAAGATTTGTGATTAAATCTAAATACTAAATTTCATTTTCAAAAAAATCGGAAAATTATTGTAATAAGAATGCAGTGTTCTTCAATTTAATGCAAATTCATAGAAAACAACAACTAGTATGCTAATAGGGTTGAAAAATGTAATATTTTCAAGAAATTTCAAATTGTACCTTTCAAGCTTATGACGTTGTAAACCAGCTTCTAAACACTACCACGGTAGTAAATGGCTTCATGAGACACTATTTTTATGAATTCCAAATTTTAGAGAGGTATTTTCACAAAGCATATATTAAGTCATTCTTCCTTGGATTAAAATTAAGTTTATATATATTTGTATATTAATATAGCTAGGGTTAAATATTGGACCAGGGTTTGATATGCACAATATAAAAATGTCCCATTAAATAGGAATTTCCCCAAGTTGCTTAGTTTTTAAAGTTTGGTCTTCTACTGTAAACGGTAAATCTCCGTAAGTTGTCCTCAGCAAAAAAAATTTGCATACGGCTTTGATTTTTCTGTCAGTGTTTAACGATAAACTATATTTTACTAAACAAATTAATTTTAGATGATACGAGGGAAAAAACTTTAATCGTCGTCTGAAGCAACGATTATAGAAAAAAATTATTTTGCCAAAATTTTTGATTTATTAACATTTGTATCAAATCTATATGCAAATGTGTATTAGTTGTTCTAAAATATATTTTCTATCATATATTGGAACCAATTTAATAACTACTAAACACCTGGCAGCTGCAGAATATGTCTAGACACACAAAAAGTTACGATCGTTACCAAATTCCAATTCAGAGTATTTTCATGCCTTAAATTTTGTAATAAATAGAATGTCGTTGCGGTGTAAATCAAACTATATTATTTGTCAACATGATCACTCATTATCAGTTATCATTTGTACCTTGTGCCGATTGTAGAAGACTTCGAATGTTAGTTACGACCAATAATGGAAATGGGTTAACTTTTCTTCACACTACTCGACCCGGCCCAAGCAATCTTCGATCCAAACCGATCTGACACAATTTGCTAAGAACTATATCTATTAATCATCAATTTGTCATCTAAACTATTCGTTTATAGTAAATTCAAACGTCTTGTATTGAATGACGTCATCTAGAGGCGTAATTTAAGTTGTTCTTATCAATTCTTCGTGTAACATCCAAACGCCTAGGATTTGTGGAGATTGAACTGGACGTTGTTCAACAGTGGAGCAAATTGGTGTGCAATAAATCTGTTTTTTGGCTTGATTGCATATATCAACGGCCTTCATAGCGAAGTGCATGAACCAAGTTGGAATGCAGTTTCGATGACCAACAAAAGATGATTTTACTCTTTAGTATGCTAGTGACATTTTGTGCAAAATTGATCCTCCCAAATCAGTCGGAAATTGTGAGTGGTTTGAATTTGAACGTTTTTGAAAGATTAGATTTCGTTTCTTGCATGATATCTTCCTATTTTTACTTTTCTTGGCATGTTTTTAGACAGGATTTTGTGGCAAAGTCTAGAAAAATATTCTAAGAGATGAGAACATGAGTGTATCATAACTAGTGTTTTGTTTTATGAATTATAATTAATTGTTACCACCGTTACCAAACAATGGAAAAGGAAACAGTATTTGAATTAAGTTCTTTGGGAATTAATTTCTGTGTGAATATTACTAAAATTATTCTATAGAAAAGGTGGAGTGTTTTTCTCAATCTTTCGCGAGCTTTTACACCATATAGCACAACTCACAATTTCAAAATAGTCAGGGTCTTTATGTTTACCATACATTGTTTTCCATTGAAAAAGCATGAAATCTTGAGATGTAATGCAACCAATGTTGTTAGTTGTCATGGCAGTCATAAATATATGTTCTACTTTGTAAATCAAATAGAATCTCACTTGTTATGACCGTTACTATATGGAAATACCCACATGCTATTTTCTAATGGCTTCCTTTTCATATAGCAACCTTCTAGCAAAAACTAAATTTGGCGTACTTACCCATTTGAATTGAATAACATCGATTCTCAATTTTGACTGAGAAAACCTCACAAAAAACACCTCGTTCTCTTCAATGTTTCCCTAAATCAAATATTATGAAAACGGATGTTTTTAACTTCATCATAATTTTGTATATTAAAAAAATTATTTAAAATTTTAAATATTAAAAATTAGATATCAATTTAAATGAATATGAAATAAATCATCTTTACTCCAATATGTAAAGCAGCTTCGAAAAAGTACAAATTCCACAAAAAATCACACGAACAATAAAAATAGTCTTATCTTGCAATAAATGTGTTTTACACTTACTTAATTGATCTATCATCATCTTCACGTTTTGTACAAAGACTGCACTATTTTTCAATATGTTGTATATATACATGTATATATATATATATATATATATATATATATCATGCAAGCCCTTCAAAATAAGTATTGTAGGAAAGAAGCAATTTTTCATAGATGATAAATATAATACAACAAAGAATATTCTGGATGCAAACGTTCAAAATTCAAAGCTTTTCAAAATTATTTACTTTTGTAATTTTGACAAGTTAAAATACCGAAAAACGCTTTTTTAAAATGTTTACTTTGAAGAGCATAAAGAAACGGGTTCATGCATGAGTTGGTAAAAGCTAAAATGATCACAGCATTGAAATACCACGTGTCAACATCAACATTAAAAATATTTAAGCGAAAACACACATAAATTATACCATCGGGAAACCAGCAGATGAAAATAATTAAGACGACGGAAAAAAGCATTTTAACTAGTTTTTTGTTTTTCTCTTGAAATTGGCTTTTTTCTAAACTGCTAAGCTTTCTCCAAATGGCCAAATATAAAATTGCCATGAACATAGAGTCACATAAAAATGGAATAAATCACATTTTCCATTTTTGTTATTAATATTTTAGTATCAAAAACTTCAAATATTTTGTGGAATCCACAAAAATATTTTACAAGTGAAACAGCAAATTATAGCATTTTGTGGAATCCACAAAAATAGACAATCGAAATAAAATTCTCTTCCGAAGTTTTGTGGAATCCACAAAAATAGACAATCGAAATAAAATTC
>CABFPE010000267.1:910780-938882 GCA_900660155.1 Hofstenia miamia
ATATATATATACATGCTTGCTGCAATATCATATCGTCGATAATATTATTTTCTGATTTAACTATTTTTCAATTTTGAGGAATATTACAGCATTACAGCAGATTTCTCGTTTGTTAATAGGCTATTCTACCTGTATCCACATTGTACTTGAAGGACTCTTATATTAGGAAATATGCAAAGTTTCTAATTTCCTGGATTTTACTAACATATAGAATGAGTAAATTCTCTTAATCCGACAAAATCGTCAGAAGCAAGTGAGAATCAAATTCCTTTTCAAAATAGATCTACATGTGCAATCTGTTTATCATACAGTCGCCATTGGTCTTGAACATTATCATTTACCGTCCTTAAAACAACTGGAAAGCTCTTTTGGTTTGCCCATGTAGCTGTCGAATTGACAAACACAGTGCCAGCATCTCAATGGAATATAGCAGCACTTAATCTACTGCTGCAGATTTCAATATTAATAGACGCTCCAAACCATGTTCTTGCGTTTCTGAAAGTTTTCATGCTGACTTTGCATTATGTGGATGGAAAATTTTTGGTTGATAAGAATGTTGAGAATTTGGCAAGCAGCTATTTACAACAATTTGTTGGTCTCTAAATAGATATTTCATAACATGTTATTTATTTATTTGGCTATTATTCATGTACAAGAATATAAATAGGAATGTACAAATATAATAAAAAGAAATGATTACGAAAATTTTGGTGTTATGGTGAAAATAGGTATTCGCATGCTGCTAGTATAGGATTTCTCTTATAACTCACGTAGCCAAACACTGATGGGGCACCAGTGGAAAAAATTGTGGGCAACCTGTTGGGATTTGGCCGCCCGTGCACCAGTGGCCTACTGGTGGTCTGTTGTATTGGTAGTAATAATCAATACACATTATATTTATCCTGCAACTTAGATGGTACAGTAGTGCCCTAATAGCCAACCACTAGTGGGCCACCAGTAGCAAAGCCGGTGGCACACCATCGGACCACTGGTGGCTAATTGGTGTGCCATTAGTGGCCCATTGATGGCGAAAGTAGGATTTTGGCATCAGAGCAATGTCTTAAATGTAACAATAGCATTGATAAATAGCTTAAACATTGTAGTTTAAGCTAACTACAGCCCAACAAAGGGTTAAAGGAAACGTTAGCAAGCTTAGCATTCAAATTGATTTTAATTAGGTAATGGATATTGGAAACATTTTTTGTTATAAACAATAACAGCAAGCATACAAAATTGCCCAATTTAAATTTAACTTTCTATTTCAGAAGAAATTGCCGTTTTTAAACATTATTTTTTTCCAATAATTAAAAATAATTTTTGCCCAATTTTAAGCACTCATATAGACATTAATTTCAAGGTCTCCCCTATTTATTTCACAACTATTAAAGATAAAGTAATGGGCTTTGGCACAGTAAAAGATTCAACTTTGCTAATTTTTAAAAAAATATGTTCATTGATTGTGATTTTATATGCAAATGAATTTGTGACGTCAGCAAATTTTGGAAAAATACATGTGAAAAGAACCTAAATGAAGTTAGCATTAAAAATATAAGGAAGCAGTTTATTTAGCTTATATTTCTTCTATTTATTATGAAGGCCTTACTCTAACAGGAAAACAAAAAAATAAGCTCAAGGTCAGCCAGTATTACCTAATCACGGCAGCCATTTTCAAAATTTTGAGTAATAGTTTATGTTTCAAAAATCAAATACGTAACATAATATTACATATAAAGGTCACTTTCAAAGTCAAAGTTAAAAAAATTTTAATAAATAATATAAATTTCAACTGCCACAACCCACCTTGCACCGCCCCAAAAGGTTGCCATTTTTCAATCGAGATTCAGCGTCAATGCCCCCAGTGATTTAGGCCACTTTTTATATGGTACGTAATCCTATTTAATCATTATTGTCTTACTGTATTCAAAATATAACACCAAATGAAAATTTCATATTTTTTGTATTTTACGTTTGGCCTCAGCCCCTCCCCTGATGAATGTATAACGCATTTTCACCACAGACTTCTAAAACCGTTGTTTTATAAGATAAACTATTTTGTTGCCAATATTTTGTTGGACCCAGGTACGACAAAACCAATAAAAACTGATCGTAGTACCGAAGTATATAGGGGCTGTGCCCCCGTAAAAATTATTTTGACCCTACCATTTTTTCGACAAGCCTGACCCTTAACAATGATGAGTCAATCAATTTGCATAAATATATCGAGATTTATCAAAATAGTGACTATTTTATACGCTTGCTGCACCAAAAAACTTTTGAATTTTTTCATATTTCTTTTGGCGCAGGCCCTGATCAAAAATTTATTCCACTTTAACTTTATTTTGTTCCCAGATATTTTTTGGGAAAAGTCAGAAAAAATCAGCTAAAAAATTCATTTCAAGTAAAGTTATGGACAAAAACGACATCGGGGAGGGGGTTAGGTTAATTTGAATCACTTGTTTATAAGTTTGTAATGACATACTTTAAAATTTGAATGAAAATTTAAATTCCTATCTATTGCTAGACCGAACATTTTTGTTTCACCTTCAGAAGGAACAAGAGAAACCCATGCTTTTCTAATATGCTCTTGTGGAAATATAATTTTTGATTTTGTAATATTTAGTCTTTATTATGATGTGATGAGTTTTGTAAATGGTGACAACCGTCCACAGTAAAATGCTCAACATTTAAAAAATAATAAATTTTCTGTTCAATAAGATGTTTCTATTATGAAGATAAGAGTATACAAACTTGATAAGATGTAAAGGGTAACGCTCGTTGATGATTTTTGAACGTAAAACAGAATCAAAATCTTGACTAAAATCATATTCTATTGCATAATAATGATTTTTATTTGAAGAAATATCCGATGAAATTCTATGCAGGCTTTTACACCTTGTCCATATCCAAAATAAAATTCTTAAAATTTTACTTCATTAATCAATAAACTGAGAAGATAAAATCTCTTCTAAAATATTGCAAATGTTACTTGTTAAACTAATTAGATGATAATGATTTGATTTTGAAGGATCAGTAATTTTTGGTATAAACTTAGCAATTGTAGTTTTCGATTGAATGGAAATAGGAATTGGAATAAACATGAGTTTAACATAGGCTTGTAATGTAAATCTTTTGACTTGATAAACATCAGAACCAGGAGGTGTTGCATTCATAAATTTTATAATAATCTTCTTGAGTTCTTCAAGATTATTAAGCCGTTTGAATTTTGACATTGAAGAACCCTTTAGTTTGACAAAAAGTGTGTATTTAGAATATCCTCAGGAAAATTTTCAACTATTTCTAGTTGGTGTCGCAAACAGTGTTTTAAAAGAAGTTAGTTTTTACAAGGATGAATTCCTGACAGAAATTGTTGCAACGCTATTTAATAACTTTAAAGATAAGCAACCTTTTTTAAATTGTTCATTTCAGAATTTGACCATATTTTTGGAAGAAACGAGGTTACACATTTGGACATATTTGAGGCGTACAGCATTCAATCAAATCTAGAGGAGTTATTCTAAATTGAGAGTTAACGTTGAAGGAATTAAGTGATATTGGTTATAATGGATAATTTCATTTAAATTAGAAGACGTCAATAATTTTTAAAAAATCTCATATTTTAAACAATTTTAGTTTTTCAATTAATTTTTTTATACTGGGCTTTATCGAAGGATTTACTAATATCTATATATAGCGTAGATATAATTTTGTTTTCTTCAAATTCTTTATATACAAGATCTAAGTATGATAATAATTGCGTAGCAATTGATCTTTTATTGGTAAAACCAAATTGATTACTTGATAATGAATTTCTTATTTTGGGATAAAGATTCCAGAAATATAACCCTTTCAAATAGTAGTCCAAGTTTAGGCAAAATACGTATTGGTCTATAATTCTTTATATTGGCTTTGCATCAGCTTTTTAAGATTGGTGTTATGTAAGATATTTTCCATATATTTTGTAGTAAGCAATTCCACGTGCAATTTTAAAGAGGACACGAATAGAAAGTTCCTTTCGAAATTCATAAATAAATTTACCACGTAAATCATCTAGACCACATCCATTAGGAATCATTCTATTTAATGCCTTACAAAAGATGTCCAAATTCATTTGAATTTCATTATGAGTTAAGTATTTCAAAAGAAAATGAAATTTCGTCATATTTTGCGTAAACAGAGCAAAAAAAGTTTTTGAATAAATTACTAGCATATCGTAGATGTTCAGCAACAATTTCGTTAAAATATATATGGTAGAAGAGTACGCGATTGATTTATAGAAACTTATAACAATTATTGATTTGTTTTCGTAGAACAGAAATTCTCAATAAATATAACTTTGTCTAATTTCGCAGATGTAAATACGTTGTTTCATAATTCATAATAGACTTCGTATGGCTTTAGCAATTTTTTACGTAAAGAATTGCATTTATTTAATAAATTATTTTTGTGAAATGTGAAATATGATGGAAAATTACTTCTTTTGTGTCTTATCTTGGGAACATGTGTTTGAATACTTTTAATGAATTCATAGTATCAGTAATTAGTGTATGATTCTGGAATTTTGTTGAAAAAAAAGAAGATTGGTAAAAATTGGTTAAGTTTTCATAATCAATCAAATCAAATGAAACTTAAAATTTACTAAATGAGTTGCAACATCATAAATGTTTAGATCATGTATATTGGGTAATGAAAATAAGTGTATTCATAAAAATAATACCGTGATCATAAAAGCTTCTTAGTGGAGATATGAAACAATTTTCATCATTTTCTAAGTAAATATTAAATCAAGTATATTTCCATTAATGTTTCCTGGAAAGAAAATAATTTGAATTAAATGTATTAAATGATATTAAAAATTCAATAATAATTTGATCATATTTACCACAATAAATATCAATTGAATTCACTCATTATGTATATTAACCATTTGAGGCTTTGGTGATACATATATGTACTACCTAAACAAATCCGTTTTTTTGGACTGCTATGATTCACAGTATATTTGTATTTTGCATAATTAATCTTAAGATAATGTCAAGTTAATATATTTATAAAGTTTCAGCCAAATTGTTAGTTGCTCCTTAAACGGTTCGTTTTTTGATTGAGTATGATATTCCTGTGTGAACAATCTGATCACTGATTTGAAAATGAATATAATTAAGTGAATCATTTGGGTAAAATGAGTTTTATTCAACCCATATGTGTGAAAAATATATTTTTGATCCTAGTTTCTTTCCACTCATTTTTTTGCAATCATTAATTTACTCTCCTAGGGGCTGCAGGTACATATATGTAACACCCTAGAGAGGTCATAGATCTATTTCAAAATTTAATTTTGGCGATAGAGTACTTTTTGTCATCTGCTTAATGCAAATCATTCGTTTTTACTACTAAAGCAGCTTCAGCTTCATTATGGTCCTCAAGAGATTAAATGAAGAATATTTGGCTGGCAAAAGTCAAATGCAATTTTCATTTTCTGTATGTAATTAATTATCATTGTAGTAGAAGCCGATATTTACTATTACTTGGAAAAATGTATAAGCAAATAAATAACAATGAACTATTGTATAACTGAATGACTGTAGAGCATGCAACTTCCCCAGTTTGTTGAATCATGTAACTTGATGATCTTAAATGATATTTTAAAGAATTGAACATCTTCGAAGTTTACCATGTTTAAGCAGATTTTCTCCTTTTCTTATACAGTAATTTGCAATCATATAATTTTTCCCTGAAACTAAGAAATCATAGAAAGCATATTCATCCCAACAAGTTTCAGTCAAACAAGCAATAGGAGTATTATATGATATTAAATAATTCATTAATAAAATTTATTTTTCAATTTTTAGAATTCTGCAGCAGTTTGTATGCATACTGAATATTTCTGAATCAATTGATGAACAACCAGGTTCAATTTTCACAGTTTCAGAATATGGTCAAGATTCGATTTCATCTTTTGATTTAAGATTACCAATATTAATTATAGTTAATCTAGTCACTTCTGAATTCTTTGGTTTGTTCTTTTCATATGCAACTATAGTGATAATTGAAGTCGCCATCATTCATGTAATTCACATCAATATCAAAGGGAAAAAACACCCCGTTGATAAAAGAAGACAAAACGTATAATACCAATTTTAAATTAGTGTATTTCCGTAGGAAAATTTTTCAACCGTATGAAAAAACACTCTTTATTTGTCATTTCAATTTGGATATATTCTAAGCTTTTTGAGTAAGATGTTATTTACAATATTTGTATATTTATATCACAAGAACAGCTAAAGGTTTGTTGCTAGGCCTTAAGAGACTTGCCATTGTACATGCTAAATTAAATAGCACCTGAAAATCTGGAAATTATGAAAATTTCATTGCGTGGTAGGTTGCGAAAACAATCTTAACTGAAGAATGGTAATTATTACCGTTAACCCTAAGCTGTCTAAATTTTTTTCAAATTTTTATGGTTTCTTGATCTGGCGTTCATCATTCTGATTGCCTAAACACAGACCTTTACTCCTAAATAATTAACAAGAACTCTAAATTTATGTTATATTTTGAGCAAATTTAATTTCTCAACAAATATAATCCAACACCCAATAATGTAATAAAACTCTCTCGAGTACACTTCTACCTGAGTATTATGAATGGCTAGAATATTTATTTATTTTTTTAAAATCCAATGAAATTGGTGAATCTATTGCGTCACCAGCCTATACTAATAATACGACCATAGCATTGATACGATTCTCACATAAAAGGAATCTAACTGAGAATTTTTTATTCCGTCATATTTTCACGTTCGTAATCATCATATTTTGTTGATACCATAAATGCATTTTATTTTAACAGTTGTTATATTTTTGTCATTAGTTTCAACGTTTTATAAGTAATAAATAATATTATTTGGGTTTCTTTCTTATCATACCTGCTGCCAATAAATTTCCGTACGCATTATGTGGGCCCTGGCACTGCTAAGAAAGTATTTTTGACGGACAAAATGGAGTCCGCATGGATAATTAAATAGGATGGTAAATTTTTAATAAAGCAATCAATTATTTGCTATATTTAATTTCATCCTTGTTTATACTTTATATTTTAAATAATATGATCATAGTGTTCTATTTCACACCCATTCATTAAGAAGTAACTCCATATAACATCGGCATGAGTCGATTTCTCTTCACCTGATACAAAGAGATTTTCAAGAAATTTCAATTACTCATTGACAGTAAAGTGTATTTTGAATTGCCACTTTAAATGCGTTTACATGGCATTTAATGTTTGCATTTTTATTGTTCATACATTTCAATTGAATGTTATACAACTGTAAAAATTACATTTTAGATAAATAATTTTTCACTTAAAGCAAATCCATCTAAAAAATTACAAAATTTAGTTTTATGGTTTCTCAAAAGGTTATTGAAATTGAAAATAATAGATTACAATGTCTTTGAATCATTTGATGGATACTTTTTCACAAGTAAATATACCTGTAAGCAAACTCGTAATGCCCTAAAAACGAATAGTATTAGAGATAAAACTGGTTCATCTTGTCAATACCTGTGGAGATTGAATTTTCTGTTTATGTTACCCTCATGAATGATTATGATAAAATCACATTCAAAACTGGTGACAATATAAACTGTCCAACAACAAGAATTCAAGGACCATTAATAGCCATTATTTCCATTGTTGGCCATTATTGGCATTTGGCCTATGGGCCATTAATGGCCCTATGATAAATCCAAAAATGAGCCAATAATGAAGACATTTTATGCTATTTTCTCAAATTATTCATATGATACAAAATAGAATGCTCAAAATTTTATTGTATAACATTCCATAAAATATAAAACAAACCATTTTTAAACTAGCTGTAATCACTATATTGATATTTTTTTACACTATAATTTATTAGAAATTGAATTTATATTCATTACATTATATTAATTTAAATATATTTGAAAATATTTGATAATACATTTTTGAAATAATTTGAATTTGCATAAAAAAAAACTTTATTATTTGCTCATTTTTGGATATATGACTGGGTCATTAACTGATAAAATCTGAACTGTAAGTTTAAGATAATTACTTAGCTTGAATGAAAGAAGATCCCAGATAACAATTTAAAGGCTAAACAAATTTGTTTTGTGTTGTTATGTGGATGTTTTATGTGTCAAAAAATACGTTGTTTTAATGTCAAAATGGTACTATTTCATTGGTGGAAACAACATTGCTTCAACAACGTCACATTAGGTTGCTTTTTGGTTGTTTTTTATGAATGAATATTTTGAGGTCATAACAATGTTGTTTTATGTTGTCACATGATTGTTTTAGCATTATTTTTATATGCAAAATAACATTTTATATTGCTAAGCTGTTCAAACATTGCTGTTTAAACAAACACAAGCCCAACAATGGGCGTCTGCCAAGCATATTCAATACAAAAATTTGTTAAAGATTTAAATGAATGCATTGTATATAAATGATAACAATGAGCATAAAAATCTGCCAAACTTAAGAAAAATTTGAAAATCTAAAATTAAGCACAATAGTACTTTCTTAACTCGTGAAAAATCTCCTCTGCTCAATGGTAACATATTTTATATAACAGTCAATATCAAGGTGTCCAAATATTCATGAATAAATTCTTTTGAAAATCTACTAATCTGGTATATTATAAATTTTCACAAATTATAAATTTCAAAAAAGGTTTCGGAAATCCTTTTTATATATAAAAGGATCTAATAATAAAAAACAAAGTGAGTTTTGTTTGCAAGCATCTGCTCACTGAATATTTATTATTAAAGTTGTTATTATGATGTTAGTGGTTGCTGCAACAACCAAAAGTATGAAACAATTATAAACAACATAAAAACCACCAAAATTGTTATGTTGGATGGTACTGTTGATGGTGGAAAAGTTTGTGTTTATATTGGAACATTTTATTTTTCAATATTAACAAGTACAAGAAGGAAGTTCTAGAAATTCATGAAGGATTGTTCCAGCAGGATAGCACAATCAGCTATGCTGGTGTGGCTCAGTCAAATGATTTGACACTGGCTGGTTTTAGGGAAATCTGAAGGAAAGGATTTTCTCCAGAAATCTACATACTCTTCTTGAGATTCAAATGGTGCTATCCACTCACATTGAATAAACTTTGAAGATCTTGAACGTGCAAAAAAACTTGAAAGCATGTCTTCAATTTGATAGTTAACATATCCAACATAATTTATGATGGTCTGTTTTGTAAATGTGTCATATTACTGCATAGCAACTTTTCAGACATCTTGAATATATTTTTTTGAATAGTGTTTTTTGAAAAATTAATAACCTTCTTGAGTTTATTAATTCCTTAGAAAACTTTACTCACTGTTCACAAACTTTTGTGAGGAAGAGAAATGATTTACATCAACTGGAAGTGGACTATGTGACTTCCTCTGAAATTTTTGCCTGTAGAAGATTCATCTTTTGCTCTGGCCAATTTTCCTTTCATTTCAAAATATATTATTGCACAAATCATTAACAAATGCTCATATTAAAGCAATATTGGCTAGATTTGATACACTGGAAATGAGCTTCCTATGTTCAGGACTATTTATATCCTGTATAATATTGACTCAATTAACAACAAAAGTTTGCCATTTCAATAGAATTGAATTTATCTATTCTAATTTAATGGAACTGTTAGACTATACAGGAATTTCAACATTGATTAAATTTAAGGCAATTCATTTCATTAACTTCGATCCCAATTGAAATGTGCATAACTTGAGACAAGGAAGCAAAATTGTTATTTGTAGTGCAACTTTTGTTTTCAATGTTAACAATTTTGATTGCTTATTTTTGGAGCAATCTTCTGATATCACATAGGCAGCATAAGCAACATGAGATGCATCACAGAACAAATGCAAACTAAATTTTGATTGGTTTTAACTTGTTTAAAGAAAACAATCAATTTTTTGGCAGTGGTTTAAATAATTGTATTTACGCAAAGCTTTATATATATATATATATATAAGTGAACTTCCATTATTATTTAAAATAATCATTAATGCCATTTATGGTATAGTGATAGTGCAAAATAAGCTTATTAATATATATTTGAATAAATAACGAATTGCAATCAACAACTCTTTTTGTAATATCATGAATTGCTGCTTAAACAATATATACACGGCATATGAGCAGTCCGCGTTCAACTCTGATTTATTTACAATGTAGTCTCAAGTTGCTTACTATAAAGATATGCAACACATTAAAAGATTACTATATCTTCAAAATGCTGATATAAATTTTGAATAATTTTGTAAAATTGTATTTTACTTGTTCCAGGATATATATGTATAAAAACTACACCAACATATTTGCTCTTTTAAATAGCTGTAATTTTTGTGTTTTTATAACATTAGGAGTTGAAATACCTAAATAATGAGTTTTACGTCTTAGCAGTTTTATAAATGAATTGCTTTAATTATCAAATACGAATATTAAAAAATCTATAATGTGTTTTAACGCTAATATTCTGAAGTGCTATTTAAGGAATAAGATTCTTTAAGCTGAGCCAAGTAATAAAGTAAAAATATTTATATAAATTCCAAAAATACGGTTGATCCATTTAACAGAATTCGTTTATTTTAAATGGCATAGAACAATAATTAAATTATTTTATTTGACAAAAGCTGAATTGTTGTGTTCAAATGGGGTTATGAAAATTATATTGCAATGTTACTAGAACATCCATCATTTTTTCAACTGCTACTACAAATATGCCAACTACATTTACAAATCTTTGAGGTAATGTCTGTCCTGGATCATTTATGTCATATTTTGGTTTAAATAATCAATCCAAAGTGTGTATAAAGGCTATTATTGAACAATGCATTGGTCATATATATGTGCAAGGACATACTGATAGCATCTCATGACAATTGTTCAAGGGCTGCAAGGACCATATCTCACTTAGATATTCAGTTATTATTTTTTGGAAGCCCTGACTACTGTGTATTGCATGTTGCACTTTAAGCTGCATACCTCACATTCATTGATAATGTTTTCAAGTTTTCCTCATGTTTCTGCACATATACCTATTGTTGGATGTATTTCTAGCTTAGATGGTTTCTATGTGTCCCTTATCAGGCATTTGATGCACAATGTTTTGGTTATAATATTGAGGCTGTGAGTCTATTATTTCTGCTAACTGCATACAACAATACATTGTTAGGAAACCTCCACTTGTACTTAGAAAGTATTTACACTATGTGAAATTTTACTAATTTTGTTTTCCTGGTTAAACCTACTTAGTAGCTCATTAAACATTGGATTACAATTTTTGATGTGTACAGTTTCTTACTTTGAGATCAAATTGATAGGGTGTTGCTAAGAATTCAATCTTTGTCTGTTCCCCTGATGGATTTTAAGATCATTGATCATATTGAAACTCTCTTTTACAATAATTGAACACTACTTTTTGAAGTCAGCTTAATCAAAGGGTCTCTCACATTTTTTCCTAATACCAAAAATATTTTTTAATTTGCAATTGATACTGGTTTTAGGCAATGAACATGGACATTTTCAACCAGCACTGCTACCAAATACATTTGATTGCATTTATGCTTTAATCAGCATTGAAGCTAACCTAGGTAAAGTTTAGTTTTTAACTATTTAGTTTGTATCAAGGATGTAAAATAAATGTTTGATGATTTAATAAATGTCACTATTTTAAGGGAAATTAGCAAGCATTTGAAAAATAAAAAGAAATATAGGAGCTTTTCAGTTAAATGGTTATTTTTGCCACAAATTCTATTTATTCTAATTGTTTAGATTTCAACAATTTTGTTTGCTTCTTATAGATGAAGTATACATTAAGGAGACTTTGGAGCTTTCAGATAGTCATTATTGAATATTGACTATGAAGCCAATAACATCTGAAAATCTAAAGGCAAAAACAATAATTGACTTTATGATAAAATGTTTATGTGGAGACCCAATAAGAGCAATTATACATAAGCAGTGCCTGAATATCAATTTTTAATGAAAAACACTGGAGAAAACATTGTTAGGTCAGTCATAGCAATCAATGATGAGCAAAAAACTTAACTTTGGAAACTAGTTTTGGCATGCTTCATATGTTAATGGTATTGAACTTTCAGAATTTTCATTTGAACTTGGATTTTCACTTAAGTGTCAATCTGGAATTTACCAGCATTAAAGAATACATTAAAGAATAATACTACTGTGCAATTTTTAAATGAGGTGGTACTTCAGATGGTTTTTTCTTGCCTGTCAGATTGTGACATTTGTGAAGCAGAACCTGACTACAGCGTTATCAAAGTCTGAATTATTTCTGATTTTTACAACAATTGGATTAATTTTCAATTAATTGATATTATTAAAGGTGCTGATTCCATTCATGATCTGTATGTTGCCGTTATTCAATTCCCATTGAAACGATACTTAATTACAGTAATACCCTTTTCCTCAACTTATTTCCTTAAAAGCTTTCTTCCTCACAACTCTGATTTTGTACTCTTAACTTCCTCATCATAAGTGAATTGCAGATTTTAAATTATTTCATTCTGATTATGTTCATTTGAACAGTCCATAGATTAAATATCATTTATGGTACTTTTATTTAATAATAAATATGAAAGTCTTATTTACTTTTACGTGTGTCCAATTATGGTAGTATTGGTATTATGTAAAGGACAGGCACATACACAATTTTTGTGTATTGCATACAAATGGCGCAGCAGTAATCAAATTTCAATTTTTCCGTTTTTCCATATGACGTCTTCATGGGACTTCCTCCTTGTAGCAAAAATTTTAACATATTAGAAAGAAGGTATTATTTTACATATTAAAGTGTTATGAAAAATATTCGAGTGGATCTAACCAGTGGCGCGATTAGGGGGGCGACTGCCCCCCTTTTTGGGGCCAACTGCGAATCTTTAAGGAAAATGTTCTCTTTTCCTCAAAATTGAAAATGGCTCACGGTTCACGTGAATTCAATATGTTATCAATCGATTTGCTGCTAAAAACAGACGATTGCCTTTTGTGTAAGCTTATTTCTGTCAAAAAAAACATTTCTTCAAATTTTTTTCTGTAAAAAAAGGTGTAAGCCCCCCCGTTTTAAAAATCCTAAACGCGCCACTGAATCTAACATCCCATTCACTTTATGTTACAAAGCCTTTTGAATAATTACTTCTCTACACAAGATTTCTCAGTGTTTGTTCAACAGTTTTAGTAGGAGATGATATCCGTAAATTATATGATGAAAAAGTCAAATTCATAAGTATATAGTTAAGGATCTTCGTTATTTATTTAAATTTGGATAATTTTGTATCTTTTTTATGAATGTAAAATAATGCCTTTACTTTAGCCTTACTTATATTTATTATTTACTGCATTTATTGAAAGCTTAGAAATACTTCCTACCTAACATCATCTATATTCCTTGACTCATTCTAAAACAATAACTGAAAAATAATTTCGTTAAGTTTGAAAGTACTACTAATCCAAATGAATGTATTGTGGAATTTAAAAGGATTGAAATCAATTTGTCGGACTTCTTAAAAGGCTCTCTCGTTCACCGATTCCCGTTATTACGTATATTCAAAATTCTCATCACAACTATTCAACAATAGTAGATGGGATGCTTTTGCATTAACTCTCCCACCCAAATATTTGCGAAAATTGCCAATTTATCAACGTAATAATGATAACCTTAACTTTAGCCCTAAGCCAAATAATATTCCAAACTATAATCCTAGTTCCAAACCTAACTCTAAGACTATCCCTAACCCTAACCCAAAAAACCCTAATCATAAGCTAAAGTCTACTCTAACTATCATCTTACCCCAAATTATAAACTCAAAATTATGCTATATTCTTCATCCTGACACAGCCAACTCAATAAATGCATATTTATTTTAATTATGTAAACCTAGTGCTAAGTCATACTAATATTATAACATATGTAGAAAGTGCTTCAGAAATATTTTAAATAGAAGTGAATACCAACATATCGGCTCTGCGACTTCGGGATTTTTTTGCTTCAAGTCGAGTCGAGTTGAGTCGGGTCAGTCTCTTAAAATTCGAGTCTAGTCGTATTTCGAATCTTGAGTCTTGTCTAACCACGTAGGCCTATGAACATCATAATTGGGAAGTCTCCATTAAGTAATTGTTTTCCAAACTCGAAAAAAATTTATTGTAGCAGTTACATTTGTATTTGGCTAAAAACGTGTAATTGATCATTATTGTAGTGTATATGGATGTAGCATTAACCAATCAGTGTTGATGTTATTAAACTAAAAAATTGACCCCTATCAAATATCACTTGAATAAAGTGTGAAGTTTGTTTACCAAATTTAAATCTCAACCCTGCTAGTGAAGTGTTAATCTAATATTTACGAAAAAATAGAAAATTCAAAAGAATCCAATCAGCAGGGAGAGGCTACCACGATAATATCAAAATTTCACCTCGATTAGCCCAAGACTGAGCAGAGCAATTTAATTATTTATGTTTAATTATAGTGTAATAATATTCAGTAAATAATAATCCAGTTCAGAACACCTAGAAAATTTTAAGATATAAGGCTACCGAGTGCCTAAATCAAATATATTTTTTTTAGAAAATTAGTAATTTTCGTCGAGAACTAAAATGGTTAATAGCATAAATACCATTACTATCATATTATAAGTTTTTATAATATAATGAAGCAGTGATAATGTATATAAGTAATCAAAATTAGAACGACGTAGATATTCTATTATAAAATCACGCTAGATGATTTTAAATATTTTTTACATGCATTAATTAAGATAGGTAGTAAATGCAAATTCACACCGCCATCTTTTGAAATAATTTAGAATATTTGAAACTCAAATTTTGTTGTGTAAAAATGTCCCATAATGATTTATCAGCGCGGGACTGCTTAGAAACGGGTCAATGACGTTATAAAGTTGAAAGGTAAAATTTGAAATTTCTCAAAAATAATTAATTTTCAAGCTTGGTCACTTAATATATGCAGTTTTCTAATAATTTCTTCTCCATATAGTAACTTCCCAGCAAAAACTAAAATTGGTGCAAGTCCCCCATTTTGTATTGAAATAACATCGATCCTCAATTTTTGCTGATCAAGAAAAGTAGAAATCCCACAATGAGCACCTCATTCTATTCGATTTTTTCCTTAGTCAAATAATGAGATATTTTAAGCAAGGGTACACTATATCATAAAATCTAATGTCCTTCATTTCACCATTATTTTGTAAATCAAAAATTCATTTTAAATCCTAAAAACGATGTAAATAGCATAATTCAAAAATGAATAATTAAATATCAATTTAAATCAGAAATAAATAACTAGGTGACTTCACAATTTTTACTCCAATTACTAAAGCAACCTGGAAAAATTACAAATTTTACACAAAATCGCACGAACAATAACAATAGTCTAATCTATGTTTATTTTGAATAGTCAACATTTGTAAATATCAATATATTATATTTTGCAATAAATGATTTTGCACATTTACTTAAGATATTTACGATTACTTCATCGCGAAATTCAAACTGCAATTTTTCACTATTTCATGTAGTGAGAGTGATTTAGCAAGTATGGTTCTCTGTATTAGTTAATGTAGACCTGCCACACTAACAAACTCGTGCAGAACTTTTCATTTACAGCATACGCCCATTATGCCTAAAGAAATATTTAAAAATTGATAAATCAAGTGTCTTAAAATAATTAAATAAAAAAGTTTGGAAGAAATTAAATTAAAAAGTTTGCTGTACAGTTGTGCACAAACTTGCAAATGTGTATGTGCTACTAGTGCTACTTATTTTAAATCGCAGATGGTTATTAGCTTTACAATTCATTTATATATCTTTCAAATGCATATCGCATTGGCGTCAGGTTTTCAAAAGTGGTTTTGACTGGCTAAATATAAAAAATTTAGATAAAAAATGGGAAAAATTTAAAATTTAATTTCGTTAAATGCATTTTTCAGGGTCTATTTCTTCAATATTTTCAAAATTTTTAGCGATGCTTCCTCCCGCCTTTGAGTATGACTAAGATGTCCCCCCCGTCAAAAAATCCTGGGTACACTCCTGGCATATCGTACTTGATTTCTGTAAATCACAAAGTTCTAGTAATCAAAATAATATTTTTTGCATATTGAAAGAAAACTATAAATTGTCAAGTTTTCAGACGTGTTCTTTTTTGACAATTAGTTATATATAAATGAGCAAGTGGTAGTACATTCAGTTCAGCATTCTGGCAAATAGGAAGATTTCAAATGTATGCTGGTGTTGATGCTTGATATAGCACATCCTTGACTAGGTTAAAGAAAAGTTTCATTACTATTGGGGTAATTCTACAACACATACTTTTCCACCAGTATTCGATTTCCACCAGATTACACTCCATAATAGTAAAATGCTCCTAAAATATTTTCTAAATGATTACAAATTTCCTATGAATTGGGCAGCAGAAATAGCAAACCTAATATACAAAATTCAAGTATTTGAGGACTACAATTGACTATAAATAATAAAGGTGCTTAAACTGAAGTTTTAGGCGCCTAAATTTCAATGCCAATGCCAACTTTATCAAATGCATGGAGACTCGGAGAAAAATATTTGTGGAACACCTTTAATATTAGTCTAAGTTTTTTTCCAATTTATTGTCTATCAGTACCAATTTTAGAAATTATTTATTTTTGTAATTTTGACAAGTTAAAATACCGAAAAACGCTTTTTTAAAATGTCTACTTTGAAGAGCATAAAGAAACGGGTTCATGCATGAGTTGGTAAAAGCTAAAATGATCACAGCATTGAAATACCACGTGTCAACATCAACATTAAAAATATTTAAGCGAAAACACACATAAATTATACCATCGGGAAACCAGCAGATGAAAATAATTAAGAAGACGGAAAAAAGCATTTTAACGAGTTTTTTATTTTTCTCTTGAAATTGGCTTTTTTCTAAGCTGCTAAGTTTTCTCCAAATGGCCAAATAAAGAACTACCATGACCAATGCCGGCAAACTAACATTCCCTAGCAATGAATATAAAGCTGAATAAATGTCTACTAAGCGATTTTGTTCAGGATTAAAAATGCATACAGCACTTTCCACATCTGGAACACAAGCTTGGAAACTTGATGAATTCATGATAAAGCAATACATGAGCAGAATTATGTATAAAACAACCATTCGTTCATATGTAAACACTGACTTAAATTTTGTAGGATACATAATACAGACGTATCTTTCTAGGGAGATTGCCAATAATGTGTAAACAGAGACTGAAAAACCTGCCCATATGATGTATTCGGATACATAAACGCGACAATAAATTTCTCGGATAAGCCAATTTGTGTCTCGTGGTAAAAGAGGCCATGTTAGAACTTTATCCATTATTAAAAAAAGCGAGGTGATGAAGTCACACACCGCAAGATTTCGTATGAAAAAGTTGGTCTTCGTTTGCATCCATTTGTATTTCAGCACTGCAAGGATCACCAAACCATTTCCCACCATTCCAATGCCCCCTAATGAAGCAAAGACCCAAACATAGTGATCATCTGGTTGTGCTAAGCATTCGTATGCGAATAAAGACTGATTCATTTTGAAATTAATATACATTTTGTTGTCTTAAATTTAAATAGGTAATTGAAAATCATTAAAATTTGATTGGGCAAGCTGTTATCCTATTGGAGTAATAAATTGGTACGTGCGGAGTTGCACACGAGCTGTTTTGGCTGAGATTAAAACTAAAGCGACCCAAAAGCAGTCCATATTTATCGCTGAACACACATTTTTAGTGTTAGCTTAAGCTCAACTAATTGCACTGCGAGTTTAAATCCTAAAGCGAAGGGTAACATTTTTACCCACAGTTTGCAATTATATTTGACACAGTGGTTTAGTGTTATACTGTTAACAACAGGGGCCCGTACCCGTACAAAGGCAAGCCGTTCCAAAAAGCGTATTTTGAAGAACGAAATTTTTTTTGATTTTTGAATAAAGGAATTCCAAAAGCTAACTCTACTTGCAAAACCACACTTTTTTATGTTTTTATATGGTTGCCATCTTAACTCTACTGGCTGCACCCTATTTTTACTTGTAAATTACCAAATTTACAAAATCCTTGAAATATCATCCAATTTTATAGTTATGGCCTAATGCTGTACATTATTTCGTAGAGCTTCGAAACACTCAGAAAGCCCATATAAACTTTTCCAGGGTTTCTTTATTTTCCTTGTCAAGATAGTCGTTTAAAGTTTCTATTAAATTTCACTGATATGTCATTGAACTGTTTGAACAAGTAGTGCAATTTTAATACTGGGAACGAGTAAACAAGCGATATGAAAAGAAAACATACTACAGTATATTATTTGCAGCTACCAAATGTTGCTGTTCTAAAACTAAACATGGCTCAGTAAAATTAACACTAGTAATACATCTAGAGTGCTAAAGATATACATGTCGTAAGATCCGTATTTACAAAATGTCATTTAATAAAAATTATTATGGAAACGCCTTTTTTGAAAATGTGCGATATAAGGCAAAATAGGGAATTCCCGGAATCTAGACTTGATGGATCAAAACAGATTTTGAATTTAGAATCATCACCACAAAATTAGTTAAAATCAGCTAAATTATCTTTTATTAAAAATTTTTTGAATTTTTCTTGCAATGTAATCTATTCTAGAAACAATTAATGACAATATGAGTGATCTACAGTTCCCAAAGTCCAGTCATCTTTGAATGTAGCGTAGATGTATCCAACAGATCCTACAAATTGAATTTAGATGATCAATAATCGAAGGGAGTCATCAAATATTACACCAAGATTGCTAAATGACAACACAACCTTAAAAGTCTCATCATTAAGTGACTCAGGTGCGCATCCCGTAGAGGACTTGAGCTTGAACTAAATGTAAATTTGTAGATCATCAGAGTATATATGCAATAAAAGACCTCTCTCAATGAAAATATCATAAAACGGAGAGATTGACAATGTGAATAACATGGATTCCAATACCGATCTCTATGGAAAATCTAATTCCAAACTATAGTTCAGAGAAAAAATTTGATGAATATTGACAGTGAAAGGACGTCCAGTAAAATATGACTCAAATCATCGGCTTGCTGTGGGAACTTAAGAACATCCAAAGGCATAGGTATATTAAGAGTCCCAAACGCAGGGCAAAGATTTAGCGTAAACAGCAAGATAAGTCTATGGATTATCGAGATTAAACAGAATATCGTTGGTAATTATTATTAGGGCAGTTTCAGTGATATAAGCCCGACAGTACACTGATTGAAATCTATTTCTTAGTGCATTCTATTCAACAGTCTTTCAGTTGACAAGCAACCATTATTTCCAGCATCATGATAAAATTGCAAGATGTGTAAATGGGCGATAATTTAAAAGTACGTTTTTATCCAGACCATTCCATTTCAGGATTTGCATTGGAAGCACAGTGATGAATAAACTATATCACATATTATTGGGGCAAACAACAATCCATATTCTTATGACAAATGTTTTTTGGCACTTTACAAAGGTAAAATACTTTTAAATTCATGTCATTTTGTATTGCAAGTAATCGACTTAGTGATGGTCAATTGCCCCTGTACGTACGTTAATACTATGAAGTACATCCATCGATGATTGACCTGAGTTTACCAAAGAAAATTTTCCCAAATTATTTGGCAAACTCTTTGCAGCAGGTCAACAATTGGTGATAAAAGATTTTGTATCAATATTCTTTATAGGAGAGCTTTGTCTGTTCAGGCTTGTTCATTAATAAATGTATAAAATTGTTTCTGAATTTCAACTAATTGAAATGCTTAATTAGCTGATAGAGTCAGTGGTTTACTTGATCGTACATGTACATGTGTGTTATTCAATATATAGCCAAGCATACTTTAGTCATTGTTAGAATGTTATAATCTAAATTATATTAACTTCTAACAGGGGCGTACGCAGAATTCTCTGATGGGGGGACATCATTGTCATTACCGCAAAATTTTTTGAAAATATTGAGAAAATATACCCCTAAAAATGCATTTCACTATCCTAGATTTTAAATTTTTCAATTTTTTGATTTATCCAGTCAAAATCAAATTTGGAAAACTAACGGGGGGATTTTCCACCATGTCCCCCCTACGTACGCCATTGACTTCTAATACCCTTAATATTGAACTTAGCTCAAATATTTCTCATAGAACTATTTCATCATACTATTTCTAAGAGACATTGTGATATCTTTCAGGTGCTATTTGTTTCTAACGATAACTATCAGTCACATCATCAAGGAATGCGATTGAACAGCAATGGTTGATAGTGTGAGTAAGCAAAAAAGCACATTACTTTTTCCTTCTAATGTACTGAAAACTATTAAAAACTATTGGTATTCCTGGTATGATAAGAACTACATATAATCATAGGATTCTACAGAAAATTAGACTATTTTGGTGAAGCAGGAATTGCCTAAGCTCACAAAAAATCCATTATTTTTCTAGTAAATTAATTTCTTATTTTTTAGATATTATTTTCTTATTTGAAAAAAAAACTTTCTTGTTCTTTTTAAGTTCAGTAATAATATGCAGGAATAATTTATGCGAAATTACAACATTGAATTTCAAATTGGGAAGAAAATTAGCAATATTATCTTAGCTTAAGTTTTTATTTAAATCTATTAAAAAATGTATGTGTACATAAAATTTAAAAGCATAGCGTAATTTAATTTTGCAAGTTTTGCAAGTTGTTTACACATATATACAAAGAAATTTCCTTACATTTATTTATATGAAATTGTGTATCTGCTTTGGGAAATATTGACCATGAAATTCATAATATATAGTTAAAATCTTGCACTGCAACTATTACAACAAAATGACTTTGCGCGATGAGCATCATTAAGAAATATTTATTTTGAAAATTTTTATTTTCTAGATATAAATCTCTTATATATTAAAATAGAAATTATCTTTGATATTGAGATGTAATTTCTAAAGTACTATTTCAAGAGATTAATCACTCAAATGTAGTATTTCAAGATGAAATTCTCTGATTTCAAGAGAAATATTAGAAATTTATTTCTTAAAATTGCATAAAACTTCCAATTATTTTTATTTAAAATACAAGAAAGTTTTTATGAATTTATGTGTGTGAAACTGACCTGGCTTGGGCTTTCACTCAAACGCTTATAATGGAGACCCATCTCAGGATCTCCACCTGTTTACAACCAACACTAGCCAAATTAATCAATACTAATTGGCTAAGATTTACTTTCAGAAACGATTGGTTATTAAGAATATTTTTGCCAGTATCCTACTTATTCATTGTTTTACATACATAAATTTGTAAATTCACAATCTGCTCCAATTAAGGCAAATCGACACTATGTAGTGTACTTGAAAAATAAATTTTGAATTTTTCTCGAAAATTCTAATTCAGCATTTTTTTACTGGAAGAAGAAATTCGAAGTTTTGTTCAAATGTTTGTCACAACTCACCTCATGCTTAAAAATTGACAACTCTTTGAAAGCGTTTAAGAATTTTTTATTAAATGACATTAGTAGTGAAATTTTTATGAATTTAATTAATTTAGTAACTTATAACTTGTTTAAAGTACAATCAATCCCTGCAAGAAATTGTGCTACAAGTTCATTGCTGTTTGAATTCACAGTTGAATTGAAATCCCGCTTGAATTATTATACACAAAATTTGCGGTTTTCACTTTGAAAACCCAGGCGCCAAACAGGTCGACCCAACCCGATCCGACTCACGGGTTGAATCAAAGAAAAGTTGGGTCGGGTTGCGGGTCACATTTCCTCGGGTCAGGTTATGGGTCAAAGTTTTAAGAATTTCCGGGTCAAAGATTTAGAGAAATGTATTGTTTGAAGGATTTCCCCGGAGCATTAGTGGAAAACTAGCCATGCATTTCCATTTATTATACAATCTACTATGCTATATAGAACAGACTCCTAAATTAATGTTAATGACATTGTTTCATGTTAGTTTTGTTAAACATTTGCAAATAAAATTCGGTTCAAAAGCTCAGTGTCTGACCCATGGGTTGGGTCGTAGTTCAACATACTATGGTTTGGGTCGGCTCGGGTTATGGATAAAAAATATGTGACCTGTTTTCCACTCTGTTGAAAACCGGATAAGGTTAAGTACGTTTGATTTAGCAAGTCACGATTTTAAAAAGTAGAACAAAGGTAAAGTTGAACTCTTCTGTCTAAAAATGTAGACATACTATATATTCTATTACACAATTTCTATAGTTCATGACAGTTATGTAAGTTGTTGAGCAAATAGGTCTATTCACAATTATAATTTATGTATATAAGTTAGTCACATACCATAAATAAAATACATAAACACAAATTCAGGTTTAAAAATTCAATGACCAACAAATATTCTTGTCAATTATTTTCGCTTGTATGATGCTCTTATTGGAACATCTCTTTTTAAGCTCCAGCAATAGTCTGCCATAAGGTAACAGTTCCGTAATCCTTGGTAGTTTTTGACGTTCTGGTGAAACGTTTCCCCTATTCATCACTGACACTGCCAAGGTTTTATCAGCATGGCTTTTTAAATAAATATCATGTTCCTCCCAAAGCTGGAGAACAACTTTTAAAACAGATCTTTGTAATTGTCAGCTTTCTTGTGTCGGCTAAAGTTGTTTATTTCTTCTACAAAGGCCTTCTAAGCTCTACCTTCCCTTGAAGATATATAAAACACAAAATTTGAGTAATTGTCAAATTTAAAGCCCATTGAACACTCCAGCTCCTTTTTTCTTCACAAAACCAAAGAATTCTTCATGAAAATTGAGAGTTTTAACATATTATTTCATGAGCTCAAGTTTTGTATGCAAAGGCAGAAGAATGATCTTTTCTGCTGTTTCAAAATGCCAACATTTCCGCGGAATGCTTAGATAGATCTAGATCTCTCACCTGATCATTTAACTCAGGTTGATTTAATACAAATTGATTCCTGATGCTTAAAAGTCTACATTTTCATTTTTTAATAATTCTAATGAGCATGTTCTGAAATTTCCTTCATCAATTTGTAAAAGATGAGCAAAAATAGGAATAGGAACTTCGTCCCTATGAACAATAGGGTTTAGTCATTGAGTAAGATGATTGGTTTTCTGGCTGTATTCATTGACTTCTACCAGAAACAATTAACAATTATCAAAATGATTTCTTTGCTCCTTCAATACCATTGTTCTGCCCTAGAGACATAGTATTTCCACAAATATCGCAATATGTATTTGGATCATTAAAACATTTTCATTTTTTTACTACAACTACAGATTTCTAATTCAAAAAGTATTTGACTAAATACAAAAACCAATAAGCGAAATTGAGTTACTGATGATGATAACAACAGTCTTATGATTATGAGACAATTACTGCGGGTGATACCAGTGGCGTTACTGTACATTTGAGGGTCCTGTGCTAGATGTAAATTTGGGGCTCCCACTTTCTCTTCCTCCCGCAGAATTTTATGTATTAAATTTTTAGTCCCGTTTTGGTTGATTTGTAAATACTTTTTACTACTAAATATCTTGTACACATAGATGTGTAGCTGCATAGGTATTGCCCCACCACAAAATTGTCAAATTGCTTTTTAAAGTAATTTTTTATAATGTTGAGGCCTAATATTTTCTATATTTACGCATTGACTCTGTTATTTTAGTATTTGGGGCTCCAAAAGGGCTCAAATTCCAAACTTGGAGGTTCCAAATTTGCTTAAAATGACTTTTAAAAAGCTTTACTTCTATTTTTTAGAATAATGTTTTACGCTCCGCGTACCATTCTTAAGCATGCAAATAGAGTAAATAGTCGAATTTTTGTGCCAAATTTTTTCGTACGGTTACCTTTTTGATGGAAAATGATACTAATAAGAAACTTTATTTTCCTTATTTACAATACATGACAAAAACCTAGTATGTAGAGAAGTAAAAAGGCTTTGAAGAACATCGCTAAAGTTCATATTGTAGTGATCAACGGCTTTTTTTATTCTTCCTTCTAATTCGTTGATTTTTTGGCTGTGGGCCGTCATATACTCTTGATGAAAGTAAGCTCCACACATTTTCCATCAAGTTCAGATCTGGGCTACGGCTGGGCCATGGAAGGACTTCTAAGCCCCTTCTTTCAAAAAAATCAAGGGTCTTACTTGAGACATGAATGCTGCAATTATCTTGTTGTAAAACAAAGCCATCAGGAAGAATGCTGTCCACCAAAGGGATTGCGTAATTTTCCATTAATTGAATATACATATCCGAATTTATGCGACCAGATACTCTTCGCACAAAAATTTTCCAGTTGAAAAAAGCATACCCCACACCATAATTGAACCACCTCCACATTGTCGTTTATTCATGAGCAGCTTGGTTTTCTCCTGCACCCAAGAACACCAGTGGTCAGGTCTATCAAGCGTAAACTTCTTCTCGTCCGTAAAAACGACTTTTTCCAGTCCATTGGGTGGGTCAGCCACTGAGTGCAGAGACGTACCCGTTCAATCTTGTGACGTTTTGTTAAAATAATTGTAAACTTCCCAGTTTTGTATTGAAAACGCATTTTGACTAACTCTCTTTGAACCGTTCGCTTTGCAACCTGGAGACGGGCTTCCTTGAGTAATTTTGATGCCGTTATTTGAAGATGCTTGCTTTTCATTGCATCAATTGCTCTTTTTAACTGCAGTTTCTTGAATCCGGTTATCTTCTTTTTGGGACCTCGCTTGTTTAGGTCTTACGTAATCGTTTTTGATCATGTACTGAACTGTTGATTTTGATAAATTTAATTCCGGTGCAATTTTTGCGTAAGATAGGCCATTTGAATGTTTTTGCTTTGCAAGTTGTACAATCTGTTGTGAATGCATGCTTTACGAAAAATGACTTGTTTATCAATAACCTGGTGTACCTGTTAACAGTTTAATTGACGCTTTTGCCAATCAAACACACAGAAAAGCCAAGAACTTTGAGCCCTACAAAAAAATTTGTCACCCTTTTTAAAGCGAAACAGAAATTTATATGTATTAAGATGGTACTTGCCATTTGGGGGCCAGTGCGACCGCACCTCCTCAGCGACGTCACTGGTTGATACGTTGTACAACGTGTGTACCAAACTTATATACATTGTTGAAAACTACCCGGATGTTGGTAGGCCATTACCGTGATGTAACCAGGGGTGGAAACGGGCCGGGTTGGTTTTGGTCGAAGCCTTTTCTTTAAATCGGGTAATGTCGGGTTATTTAATAACATTGAAATAAATTACTTATTACATGTATAAGTTTTTTCTAAATTGACCGATTGAACGGCGTGGTGCATGCAACTATTTTGTTGCATGACAACTAATGCATAACAAAGCAATAAAGTTCCTCAATACTGGCTAGACATCGATGCATGCAAACACATATATTTGTTTGTTTTAGGGACGTATTGCCGTTTTAAAACCTAATCTCCATTAAAATTGATTTAGGCTGCCTTGAATATTTACTGTAGATTGCACTACATAAAACACATTTTTCAGCTATTAGCTTGCTCTGTCAAAACTTTTTGTCATGGTAAGAAATCGATATCAGTTTGAAGTACAAACATCCTCAAATTTGCTAGAATGACTTGTAAACCAATGTCATCAGTAACGTTTCAGTGAATAGTTTTGCTTTCTAACATGTTTTATTAGTTTACAATGAAACAGGTACAATAAGTGATGTGTTTATTTGAATGTCACTGTAATTATGCTGCTATATAATAAATAATGTGCTCTTAATGGACAGAATAATTACTGTTTTTCGTGTGAATATGACATTATTTTTTAATGGTTACAAAACAAAGAGAATTTTAAAACAAAATGACAACTTCCAAGAATAATTATAACTTGAAGAAATTCTGTTAAAATGCCTTGTACCATTTTTATTAAATTTTTGCAGTTATATATAAAGAAAATTAAACTGCTTAAATTCAAGTTACTCTAAGACAAATCCTGTCATATTTACCCTTAGATGCACAGCCCGAGTCCAAGTGCATCATAAATGATTATGCACATGTTGAATTTGCAAGCCATCGAAGATTCTTGTAATTAAGAATATTAGGTATGAAAAGATCAAATTTAATTTATGTCTTTCTACATTGAAGTAAAAAAATAAAATTTTTATTGCGCAAGTCAAGAAAATCCTTTGATTTTGTTGCGCAATATTCTTTGAATTTAAAGGGCACTATAATCTGCGAAGGGGGGGAATATGAAATGTGTAACATTCTTGATTCAGCTCACAATTATAACTTTTGAGTGACCTTGTCTTTTCTAATAATTTATGTGATGTACAAATAACTGTTATATTTTTCAATAAAAATAGGCAATAGAAACGCATCATTTTAGAAAAAATTTAGTCAGTTATAAAATTGTTTTATTTATTGCATTAACATGAATCTAATCAAGAAATCAGACTTTGCAAGAGCTCATTAAAAAGAGGCGTTAGGAAGTCAGCATAGATTTGCATTGCAATTCTCAAGTGATATTAACGGTAGTATTGTAAGCACATCATCAAAGTGGAGCCCCACTAACTGATTTTCTATTATCAAAAAAACAAACACGCATTCATGCAAAATTATATCAGAAAACGCCAGCTTCAAACTAACATCAAACTCCAACCAGTGGCATTATTGAAATTACACTTCTTAAACAGAGTACAAATTCTGACATATGAGTTCTTTAATTTTAGGAAACAACACTTAAACATTGAATTTCAAGTATATTTTGTAAACAACAGTTTTTAAAAAAAGAGTTGATTAATTATTTGAGACGACACGAGCTAAATTTTCTATGTATTTCTCTAGTGGGCAATTTGGACCTTTGTTGCATATGTACTTTACAATAGCTTGTGTATCCGAGTGTTAATGTTATAAATAGCTATAATCAAAGAGATGCTGTTCCGTCAAAGGGGGTGCAGTTCAAGTAAGTCTCGTTTTTTTGTTGCACGGTATAAAATGTTTTAAGCACAGCGCAGCACATATTTTCCAAAATATTGTTTTCGCACGGCGCGTTTTCACATGTGCTCACAAGCACAGTTTGCTTGCATTTTTAACCTTTTAATATAGAGTATTTTTATCCATCAAATAAATGATCAAAGCAAGCTGAGGAAAATATATGAATTAACCGCTACAGCATTGCAGATCAAACAATTTCCCCTCTGTTCAAATGAAATGAATTAAATACCAATCTTTTCATTGCTATGACTATTCCCGCAGATAAAACCAAAGATGGACATGGGCAAAAACTTTTTTCGCTGGTCCTACCCATCTTTCAGGACTCCTGCACAACCTTTCTAAATATTGCTAATTTAGCCCATTTTACTTCCATTTTTAAGATCCTTATCAAAACATTTCTTTAATTTTTTGATTTACTATACCAAACTTTGGTATATTAGGAAGCGAATGCGATAAATTTATCCATTAGTTCTAGCAGTATAACCGCTTCTACACAAATTCGGTTTTGTTCGCAAAACTAGTGTTTTTCCAGAGTGTCACTTGGTTGCAGTACGTCATATTTACCTCAGTAGGGACTTTGATAATATGACGCAGGTCATTGATGCTTTTGAAGGCCAATAAAGCAAATATATGTACGCTCAAAATTACTTGTATCGTTTCTCGCTATGTAATGGTTTTGCTTTTCTAAGAGATTTCCAACAATAATATGTTTCATCTAATGAAGCACTGGGAGCTATACTTTCCCACCTAGTTTATTTGAAGTCTAAAACAAATGCTGAACTGCACAACTTTCAAAAGGAAAACGCGGTCATAAGTGTCTACAGTCGGGAAAGTGGCCAAATCTATCTGACCATTACAAAAAATTGGGTCTGGACTTACTTCTAAGTGTATTACTAGATGTATTCTAGTTCCACGTTAGCTCTACCTGCTTCATTGTGTATTAGTCCATGCTGATGCTCCGGGGGATAATTATTTTTCCGTGGAGGGAATTACCCCAAAATACCCACGTAGATTCTTCAGTGCATGTATGTAGGTATCCTAGGCAAAGAATAACTCGAATACACCATGAAACTGAAAGCATTCCTCTAAGATT
>CABFPE010000267.1:942277-977485 GCA_900660155.1 Hofstenia miamia
CATTGACAAGTCTTTCTGTCGATCTCTTTAATTCATTTCTTTTAAAACCTAGCTTTGTCGCACATTCGTCTGTTATTATCGATTTCATGGCACCCGTATCGATGGTTGCTTTAGTCATAATACCGTTGATCACAACTGTAATTGTGTTAACGTTCTTTATGTTTGTCAATATCAATAGTGGTGCACGGTTTTCTCGAGACGGCGCTCCTAATAGTTTTCCGAAATTGTTTCTTCATCTTCATTGTCAGATATTAGTTCATTATCTGTTTGGATTAAATCTTCCTCGTCGAAGTATGCACTGCCCTCCTCTATTATGTTGACTTGCTTCTTGCAATTTTCTCTTTTATGTCCCTTTTGGCCGCAATCATGACATCTAATATCCTTTTGTTTGATTTTCTTCATTTGACCATCTTTGGTCTTGAATTTTATAATTCTTTCGCCTTTCTTTTCCTCGTTTGTTTTTGGATATTTTTCAGTAGTTTTCCATCTGTTACTACTTTGTCCGGATTTATTCCATGTAGCCTTCTCGTATATTCGTGAATTATTTTCTAACATCACTTGTATGTCTACTGCTTTCCATATTAGTTTTTCCATCGTGTCATCGACGTCGCATTTTGCTTCAAACTGCTGTCTAATATTGTCTGGCAATCCCTTCACTATATGCGAAAATAAATCATATTTTGAGTACTGTCCGCTTCTTGAGCTTAGCATCACTAATCATTGTACTTGGGACATGTAATTCCTGATATCGTCGAATTTTTTCATCTTCGTTCTGTTCAGGATAAATCTATATTGATTTTTAAAGCTCTCATTTCGATAATAATCTAGGAAGTTTCCTGTAAAGCATTCGTAATTCGTTTTTGTTTCTGTATCTAGTATCAAGTAGTGCTGATAAGCTGCTCCAGTTAAATATAGTGGTAATTGTGCTGCTGCTGCCTGCCTGTCTACTTTTCTTTCTCTCATCATCAGCTCAAATAGCTGTAACCATTCCTCGAATGTTGGAGAAAAACTATCGATCCTTCCGGAAAATGTTTTTATTTGCGCTTTGCAGGGCGTAGTTTCTTCATTGTTATTTTCCGACAATATGGAATTAGTAAATCTAGGTTTATCTGGAATTTCGGATTTTCGTATCTTTCGTTTTACCTCGTTTGTTATTTCATTGATTATCTGCTCCTTTTCGTCCTCTTTGCTTACTTGTTCTTTGTCGGACTGTCCTTGTTTGACTTGTTGCAGTCTTGCCCTTCTCCATGGTGCTTCTAGTAACCTTTCTGGTTCTTCGATAACTTCAATTTCATGAACCATCAGTGGTTTCTGCACTTCTTCTTTGTTCTAATCCATTAATCTCGTTAATCTTATTTGGTCTTTTAATCGATCAATTTCCAATAGTTGCAGGTCTTTCTCTTCTCTGAGATTTTGATTTTCTCTCTGGAGGTCTTCATACAGTGCTTGCCATCTCTCATTTTGCTCTGTTGTTCGGGCGTTTGCTTCCGCCAGCCTTTGGGTTAATGTATCCACTTGTATTTGGAAGAGGTTTCTCTGCTCATCGAGGCGTTTACTCGTATCAAGTTTAATTTCTAAGATCATTTGTCTTCTCTCTGCATCGACCTCTTCAAATTTTTTATTTAGATTCTCGATTTCTGTTTTTAGTGCTGCCTCTGTTTCGGTATTTCTTCGCAGCAGTCCGAGTATTTCAAGTGAATCGACCTGTGTCTCCGGTACTGTCTGCATTTCTGATTCTGCTGTGGGGGTAAACGGAATCGCGCTTGTTTCCTGGCTGCGACTCGTTGTTGCTGGGGTTTCAGGTGTCGAATTCTTGGGAGTGTTTCTCCCTTTAGAGTTTTTCTTTTGGCTTCTTGTGTTCATTATTTTTAACAGGTTGTTGCAACAATTCCGCTATTGCGAAGGAGTTCCTTCCTGAGTTATCTTCTCCGAGTTTTACTTTTCTTAGATTAAAAAAAATTTTTTCCATAGCTAGCAAATTGCAGAGTGTTTGCTAATGAATGTTTATCAAATCATAACATAACCGTGAGTAGAACTGAGTTAGCAAAACTATACACTGAAATTTCCAAGTAAGTAAAAGATTTTCAAAGAGTAAATAGATTCAGCGTCCTGTCACGGTCGCCATGTAATATCGCTACCCAGGCGAAACTAACACTTTAATAATCAAAGAACATGTTTAGAAAGTTGACAAAAGATTAAAGTCAGTAATCACGGGGTAGGTATCATCTGCACTTCCTCTTTTTTCTTCCGTAATTGTGTACTCCACATTGCTGATACAAAGGTAACAATCATAAAAAGTATTATTTAGATACTCCAGGAATAGAGAGAAGCGAAGTTCTTGGGCGCACTTGCCTGACGCCGAATCATCAATCACGACAAGCTCACTGGAAGCTATCAACTCCATCATTATACATTCCAAGATCCAATCGATTGTGTTTCCAACTCAGCTCATTCTCATAGAAAGATATTTGTTATGTGTACCTTATAAGTGCTTGAAATAAACTATAAACACAATTCGACTTAAAGCTCAAGCTCTATATGTGATTCGTCAATAGTTCACATGTATCGGAATAGACACTAGCTGCTATTAAATAAACTACTAATAACTATAATACCAAGCAGCTTCCTACATATACTAAACTAGTAAGTTACTGAATGAGAAAGGTTAGAAAGGTTACTACAAACTACTACAAGGTAAAATAAGGCACAACGCTAGCTACTAAAAACTATATACAATTGCTAGCTACAAACTAATGATTAAAATAACAATACAATCAATCGGTCACATTATCGGTCACGTTATCGGAGGTCATAATTTGAATGTAAAATAGGTTAAAATAGATGTCTATATTCACCTACGGTGGCGTAGCGCCTTTCTTGCATTTATTACTACATGTTAAGACGGGAATCGGTGGCAAGCTAAACGGATGAAAAACCCTTATACCTACACCTAACTTAACTGTAGTGCAATAATCGAGCGCGATACCCATGCGTCACTCCTTCGCTAATAGCATTCTAATTGTTGCACTCAGGAACCGTTTAGCTTTTCATATTAAAATCAAACCACAATGAAAATAAAGTGAAACTACAGCGAGTTTGTTCATCCTCTTTACAGATCGTAGTTCCTTTATATACGAGATTAATTAAAACATATTTACCGATTTGCGATGTTAAACAGGTACCAGTCGCCTAAATCCAATTTTATTTTCCCATGCAATAAATTTCTGTGTACCATGTGGTGATACAGAACTGTGTGCAGGCTTTTCGTCTACACTTAATTTTGTCAAAACCATTTTGGCGACTAATACTTGCCTAAATCAAAATGCCAAAATTATTAAATGCATATTCTAAGAATTAAAACAAATTTTGTTTTCGTTCTTCGAATGATGCTACAATATTTCGGAACGTTTCTTATATCTTGATGAGACATGTTTAGTGAAAATTAATAAAATAGCTGTCCCCACCTGGTGTGTTTACGGATATGTTATTGATTGTGTCTGATCGCCTAAATGTGTTCTTCAAGAGCATGGTACTTTAATGAGATGAAAATAGAGGTCGACGGTTTATGAAATGTAGCATAGGTTCGGTTCGGTTTTGAGCAGAAAACCGCGGTTTCGGATCAAGGCTCGGCTTACCGTCCGTTAGGCATGTAAAAATGCATGTAAAATCGTCGTAAAATGAGTTTGATTGATTGCTAGTGTACGGCAACCAATTACTGAGTAGGGTGTTAATATAAAATTGAAGTCCTCGCATTGTAATTCAAAACCGCAAAATACTAAAAAGAAAATTTAAAAAAGTGTTGTGTGCCTCAATGCTCCTCTGAAAACTGAACGTGTTAATATAAAATTGAAGTCCTCGCATTGTAATTCAAAACCGCAAAATACTAAAAAGAAAATTTAAAAAAGTGTTGTGTGCCTCAATGCTCCTCTGAAAACTGAACGTGTTAATATAAAATTGAAGTCCTCGCATTGTAATTCAAAACCGCAAAATACTAAAAAGAAAATTTAAAAAAGTGTTGTGTGCCTCAATGCTCCCATGCCAATAGATACCTGAACAAGCCTCTATCATATTAAGTAAATGTTGAACATCCGATAAATAGATAGAATCAATTGATTGCAACCAATTCATTTCAAGTGATGATAAACTAAAATTTCGTTAATGTGCACTTATTTGTTATTATTTAGCGTGGTGCTATTTAGATTTAGAGTGTTCCCTATTTGTAATTTTTTTATACTATGATGTGCAATTAACCTAATTTCAATAAACAAAACATTTCTTAGTAATAATTAATAAGATGATAATTTGTTGTTCCTTATCTCTAATAATTTGGATCTAAAATATGAATTTAGCCATTTGCTACATCTTAGCTACCGTTAGACTATGTGATTGGTAGCAAGAGAAATTCTTAAATCGCATCGCCAGTAAATTGTGGAACTGCATTGCAATTTTAATCACATATAGCCTAACTGTAGCTTTAAGCGCGCGATGTCAACCACGTAGTCTAACCGTAACCTATTATATAACTACATGTAAAATGGTAGCAAGCTATGCAAATTTGAAAAAAGGACGTATTGGTACACCTAATTTAAATGATCTTTTTAAATATTTTTCCATTTTTCTTCTTCTTTTCAATGTTTTACTCTAGTTCATATTTTTTGTCGACTAAGTTACACTTCTTATACTAAATCGGCATGCTTCAATTAATACTTTACAACTTGGAAATTTGCTGTATTTAGAGCAGAATTTAAACTTAAATAACTACAGTATTCTTTACCCTTCAAATCAAAGTGGGAGATCTAACAATGCTTCCATTAAGAAGTAGCTTCATACAACATTTGCATGCATGAGTCAAACTCTCTTCATCTGATACAAAAAGATTTTCAAGAAATGTCAATGGCTTCTTGACAGAAAACTGCATGTTGAATTGCCACTTCAAATGCGGCAATATCGAGACTAATGTTTGCAACTTAATAGTCCATAATTTTTATTGAATGATTTGCTATAATATCAATTACATTTTACTGTAGATAAACTTCTTAAAAAAGATATTGGAATTAACAATAATAAAATTGTGGTTAATCTTCCTACTTAGTCTGGTATTTGAGTGACACTTATTTAAACAGAACTGAAAATAACATTAGAAACTAAGGATTTTGCATTTTGCAGCCATGTTGGCACCTTCATTATTGAGAAGAGTAAAATAAAAGTAATATAACATCATCTGATTATTCAGTGTTTCATTTATGATTTCAATCAGTTGATCTTAATCGAAATCAGGTTTTAAACACGAAAACGTCATTGAATTTCTTGTAGACTATTACTAGCAATATACTCAGTGTTTTATAAAGTCTATCAAGATTAAGAAGAAAAATGCAAACCACAGGAGAGCTTATATATATATATATATATATATATATATATAATTTGAAATATGTAACAGTTAAAAATTTCGACCGGTTTCGATTACAAGGAATTATCCTCAGCATGACAAATGCGGTAAATAAATATTTTACAATCGGCTACACTAAAGGAAATTATAAATATATTGCAAGGACTAGATCTAGAATTATTAGTGTTATCTTGCGGTGTTTATTAAGTAATTTTTCTTTGTTTGCAGCTTTAATACACATTTGTTCGCCATTTTATGATGTTTAGATCTTAGTAATATCTTAGAATTTTTTTCATTGATTTCATGGTGATGTAAGTAAATTTCAGAATTTAAATGTCCTCTTAATTGTTCTTTCAACCTTGTTCCAGATGTCATCGTTTCCGCGATGCATGATTTATTGCAATCATTACATTCATATTGGTAAATTACAGAAGAAGCTAATTTCTTATGGATAAGATCTTTTTTGTTGAAAATGTTCTTTGTTGCAAAGGATGTTAATATTGGGAACATTTCGGTGAATTTTAGTTTGTTGTTCAATATTTTGATTTTTTCTTTTAACATTTTAAATATACTGGACATATATTGTTCTTATCATTGTCAACTTCATGAAGTTGCTCTTTGTTAGTTTCTTTAAACATCTTGGTTGAATATTTTTAATGATTTTAATGGGATAGCCATTGTCTTTTAGGATTTCAAAAATTTTATTTGTTGCATTCGTTAGATGTTTGTAGTTTGATGAGGTACTTTTTGCTCGATAAAATAATGTTGATGATGTGTTTAATTTATATGACGTATTGCAATTCGAAAAATATTGAATGCATCATCTTTGTTGTTAAAAATTGCAAATATGTCATCTACATAGAACCCCAGCAACCAGAAACGGGATGTTCATGCAGCACATATTTAACAAATTGAATAACGTTTTAGTGTCAATTGGTATTTTTTCGTCTGGTATGAATTGAATGATATGATTAAATGGAATATTTGTAAATAACGACTTTAAGTCATACCTTACCAGAAAACGCTTATTATTATTTGTCTCACATGTCTCTTTTAGTCTTGTTAAAAAGTCGTATTTGTCATATTGACGATGATTCCTAGTAATCGAAACTGGTCTAAATTTTTAACCATGTTACAGATTTCAAATATTTCGGAGTTTAGTACACTTACATTTATATATATATATATATATATATATATANGAATAGAAATCTATAATTACCTACGGTGGCGTAACGCCTTTCTTGCATTTGTTACTACATGTTAAGACAGGAATCGGTAGCAAGCTAAACGGGTGAAAAATCCCTATACTTACACCTAGCTTAACTGTAGTGCAATAATCGAGCGCGATACCCATGAGTCACTCCTTCGCTAATAGTACTCTAATTGTTGCACTCAGGAACCGTTTAGCTTTGCATATTAAAATGATTCAAACCACAATGAAAATAAAGTGAAACTACAGCGAGTTTATTGTTCATCATCTTTACAGCTCGTAGTTCCTTTATATATGAAATTAATTAAAACATATTTACCGATTTGCGATATTAAACAGGTACCAGTCGCCTAAGTCTAATTTTGTTTTCCCACGCAGAACTGTGTGCAGGCTTTTCGTCTACACTTAATTTTGTCAAAACCATTTTGGCGACTAATACTTGCCTAAATCAAATTGCCAAAATTATTAAATGCATATTCTAAGAATCAAAACAAATTAATGATATAGTTTTGTTTTCTTTCTTCGAATGATGCTACAATATGATATTTCATATCATTCATATAAATATTAAATAGTAGTGGGCCTAGAATAGTTCCCTGCGGTATACCATTTTTGATAGGAAGCCAATTCGAAAAAACTTTATTGGCTTTTACCCGTTGAATTCTATTTGTAAGATAATTTGTTATAAAGAGAACATTATCATTATCCATACCTATATGTTTTAGTTTTTGGTATAATATTTTATGATTGATTGAGTCAATATCATCTTTGAGGTGAGCATATGAATCCACCCGAATTTTCTTTTGATTAAGTTTAATGTACAACAAATGCTCACTCTCAATTTTTGCATACATGTCAGCCAAGAAATCGTTCAGCAAGTTGGCAAACCTCAGCAAATGATTTGAATTTGATTGCCGCACCATAATGTGAAATGCATAATAATCAGATGCACTGACCTTTGTGGATGGATGATAACTGTCTGAAGTTGGATTATACTGTGGAATACTGATAGAATACCCATCTTGACTATAGCAGAAAATTAAAGGTATTGGAGAGCATCATAACACCTATGTGTTTCCACAATTCTTTTAAAAGTATTGTCACATGTAATGAAGCAATATATCTCGCTTGTCATGTTCTTGGTTTACTAAATGGACAGCCACCTTATTTGCAGCGGGTGCATTAAATCGTCGTTCATGCTCTCCAGCTGGAACTTTGTTTTATCGAAAGACAACTTTGTAATCATTAGATGGTGTTTTTTCCATTGCATATTTTTTGCGTTTTACTAAATCATTGTGTCAGTGTAGCATTTCTTGGAGGGAAAAGACGATGTCAAGTTTTGTGTTCCCATGGACATTAATGACCTTTGCTTAGCTTGATCCTCCAAGTTGGGCATAAAATAAATCTGAACAAATTGAAAGTGAGGGTACTTGACATTGCCATTTGAACAGCAAATTTCATCAGACTAACCTGAATACTTCATTGCATTGCAATATGAACAGATCTTATCTGTAATAGGCCCAATGGGTATACTTTTGTCTTCTGAGTAATCCAGACTTGGTTGATAGGAGAATGCCGAGTTAGTCCATTGAGATTTCCCTAGGAGAAGTTTTCTCTGCCAAGCATTCATTCTAATTTCTTGTTGTTGAGGTGTTTCCTGCTGCCTGGCAGCTGCTTGGCGCTGTTGGTCAGCTTGACGCCTGGTTGTTCGTTGTTGAAGTGTTTCCTGCTGCCTGACAGCTGCTTGGCGCTTTTGGTCAGATTGAAGCCTGGTTGTTAGTTGTTGAGGCGTTTCCTGCTGCCTGGCAGCTGCTTGGCACAGTCGGTCAGCAGATAGATAGTATGATTCACTCAAGGATTCTAGAGTAAAGGTAGGTTGTGATTGATATTCCCCATTTCTCCATTTTGGTAGCTAAAAAACTATATGGAATTGATATTTAGATATCCATATTTATACTATGCATTATTAGTAGCACTATGGTGTTTTAAGAAAAATATACATATAGATACACATGTAAACATCATATTCAATTTTTTCTAATCACAAAAAATGTGATATGAGTAGACAAAATCTTCTACTTACACTATAAGTGATTGTTGCATTTTGAAAACGTATTGAGAAGTTCATTAAGAAAATAATATAACAATAACTTTAAGCGCTTAAAGACAAATTGTAAAGCAAGCTCCCATAAAAATGTTTGACATGGTTTTTTAGCATTATACTCGTGTTTTGCCCCTTTATTCTTCCCTACACTTACCCTGCCGTAGCAGTAACACTGGTACCCGTAGCCGTTCTTATTTAGTCAAAGTGCTGGGCAATAAATTTAACTTGCCCTGCTAACCAAAATTCTATCCGCTGCCACTGGCAACACACTGTTTGTAATTAGTTCCATCATAGTTATTGATTTTTATTAGCTTCTCAGTGTAATAAGGTGGCAATGTCGATCAATGTTTTTTGCATTAATAATTTATGGCTGAGTACTGTCAGTTTGAGGGATCATATGAATTGCATCATTATTGCCTACAAATTGAAAGCTTTATGTGTTTATTATCGCTTCTTAGTCTATCTAGAAATTTAGTTTACTTTTTACTAAAACTGTCAAATACACGAAATATATATATATATATATATATATATATATATATATATATATATATATATATATATATATATATATATTAATCGGTTTCGATTCGAAAATCATCATCAGACTATACAAAATTTGTGGGAAAATATCTACAATATACTACACTAAAATTTAAGGATGCTTAAATTTTCATGCATTTAAAGTGAAATTTAATATGCTCTTATTACTTTGTTGCTTGTTCAATACTTGATCGTGGTGATGGTTCTTAATTATTAAAGCTTCTACAATCTTCGTATTGGGTGTTCCCATTATTATATTAATACTATTCTTTTGAGCATGATTTTGATGCATATATATTTCTGACATGTGATGACTTGATAGATGTTCATTGATCCTAGTTACAAAATGGCGCTTTGTCTCCTCGATGTTGGAAATATTATATTCTTCACAATCGCATTTATAGACAAGTGAGGAAACCAGGATGTTTTCGATAGGACATTGTTCTTAAAAATGTCTGGTGTTTTTTTTATTGCAAAATTTCTGTTAATTTTAATCGTGTATTAATGATCTTAATCCGTGGTTTTAATATATTGTCGTTTCTAATATATTGGTATTCTATCTTCATCATTTGCTTGGTTCCATTCAATAGACTTTGAGTTGAGAGCTGGGTCAACAATATTCTTAATTAATTTATGTGGATAGAACTCCTTTTCTATTGTTTCAAATATTTCAGTTATCAATTCAATCATGTTGCTAAATTTGAAGACATTTTAATAATTCAATTTAGTAAGCGCTTAATTGTGTTAATTTTGTACGTTGGGTCACAAAAAAATTTGCAAGGAATGTATAACATGGTATGTGATGGCTTGCGATTTTCTTTGTTTCATAGTGGTGTTGGTTCAACATTATTGTTACATCTAGAAAATTTAGATTTTGATTTTGTTCTTCTACTGTAAGTTGGATTTCAGGTAGGCATCTATTAAAAAATTTCATAAAGTTATCTACATTTTCTTTATCTTCAAACATATCAAATCTGTCATCAATATATCTGTAATATACTGGTGGTTTGTTAATCTTTAATGTTTTATTTTTTTCAATTATATTCATAGCAAAGCTTGCTATGGAAGGGCGTAATGGCGATCACATTACCATACTGTTTATTTGTTCATAGATAGTTCCATTCAAAATAAAATTTACATTGAGACATGCTATGTTTAACAATTTTCTTAAAGTATTATGGGATATGGATGCTATAAAATTCAAGATGTGATCAATGGATTTCTTCACAGGAATATTTGCAAAAAGTGATTTTTATCATTTTGAAGTACTGCTGGAAGGTAGCAGAGTGTTACATAGGCTGAAGGCCCTGTAAAGCCATTCAAACAACCCATAAGGTACCTATCAGTACAGTAGGCCTTATAGAGATCAAGGGTGGTAAAGTACAAGTTCTGGCATGCAGTATATAAGATTTCATTGATATAAGGTAAAGGATATGCATTCTTTTTTGTGATGTTGTGCTATTTTCTAAAGTCAATACATAGATGATATTTGTCATTCTGTTTGATGAAACCTGTTGGTGAGGCATAAGGACTTTTTGAAGGTTTTATAATACTGTTATTTAATAAATCTGTTATAATTTTTTAGTATTCATTAATGAGGTGTTCAGGCACTGGAGGTACTGGTTGGCATATTGGATCATTTCAATACAGTATTATTTGCCTATTGCCTTACCTACACTAATGGTGTTGAAGTTAAATATAGAGTGGTGGTTTTCTAATATTGTATTCAGTTATTTGATTTCATCAGGGGACAGATGATGATATGTCTCATTATTAATGGTTGGAATAGGAGTGGTTTCATTCTCTAAATCTGTCATTTCAAGTGACAAGCTTGGTTTCATTTGGGTGTTGAAACAGTGACAATCAAAGCAGCAAAGACTTTAATGTTGGTTGGTGTTACAGCAACTAGGTTTTTGCTTTTATTGAGAATGGCCATGGTTATTTTGTTTTTGCAAGATTTTAGAATGGATGTTAGTATTACAACTTTTTTGGAATTTAATCTTTGTTGGTTATTCATGATGATGACAGAATGGATTCGTTGTTCTGATGTTAGTGTCATGAAATGCGAGTAAAAAGGCTCTATTTTAATGGTTTCAGAAGGACATAAAGTGATGGTTTGATTATTGATAGTTTGCAGATAAGTTGTAATATTATTATTTGCTGGATCAATTGTTTTATCTAAGAAATGTATTATGCAGTGGCTTTTCTCTAGGAAATCTTTTCATAGCATTAGTTCATAAGGCAAGATGTGGTTTGTTGTGTCAACAATTAATATGTTGTGGCTAAACTTATTGCTTGCAATTATAAATTCAAAAATTGTTGGTGATCTCTTTGGTATCAAGGTAATCACCTTATGTGTTATTGTTGTGTGGTTTAATGTGACTTCTATTTTGTTTGTGCAGGTGTCTGCAATTATAGATATTGAGACACCAGCGTCAACTTTTTCTTGTATCACAATATCATTGTCATACAAGAATGGGGTTTTTATTTAAGTTTGTAGTCACAAGGACTGTCCTTGCATGGCTGAGAGTCATTGCTCTTAATAGTTTAAATCCTCTTCAGATTCAGAATTGGATTTGCTCATAGGAAAAGAACCATTCCTCAAAGTTTGGCAATGTGCCATCAACATTTCCAGAGAATCAGCATGGTGGTATTCTGATTTTTAGGTTTTCATCTGTTACCAAGGGTGGTAGATTGGAACAAAATGATTGCTTGTTTTGTTTTGGCTTTCAATAGCTCTTAGTCTGTTACTTATTAGATCTAATTTATCATATAAGTTGTTGAGTATTGGATTACCAATTGGTAACTGAGGGAATTGTGCCCTCAGTGGTGTTAATTCACTAGTGGTTATTGGTGTGGACTGAGATGGTTTGACATTATCAATAGTGGCTAGGGTTTGCTTATCTAATTGTCCTGTTTTTTGAACTATCAAAGTGGGCTCATTTATAATAAGTGGAGTTTGTATAGTGTGCAAACTCCCTTTAATATATTTTAAACTTTTCAAGTACATTTTGTAGTTCCACTTGTTTCCAACAACTGGTTTTTTGCTTCTTATGCAATCAAGCAGCTGGTAACTTGAATATTCTGTTTGCTGCATTCTTCAACATGTTTGAGTAAGTTGGTATTGTGTTCCAAGAGGTTATAGTGTTCTCTTTGTGAAATTGATCAAAACATTTACAGTTCTCAATTTGTATGAGGTCAATTTTTGTTTTAAGGTTTTGGAGCTTATTTTTTAAGGAAATAATTTTTTCAATTAGCTGTTCCTTCATAAAGGAATCATATTGTGATTGCAGGGTTTGACTAGTTTGTTCAGGAGTTATAGCTTTTTTTGCTGAAATGTATTTGGCATTATTCCTCTTCTTACATTTAAAGAGGACTTTGAAGGGTGCTGCTTGACTATCATTTAACAATAGTGTTTGCTTTGTTTAGGGTTTGTGTTCAAAATTTTTTTTCATACATTCTTGGGGTCCTGTGGTGGTTGCCATGTGGCATTGGCATGGAAATCAGCAACAGTCCTAATTCCCTATCTAATGAATGATATGCTTTGTGCATGGATTTGCTGCTGCTACAGTAAATAATTAGCTCCTCCCATCATAATACTCATTCTTAATAAAAGTAAAAAGTGACAGGAGATCAAGAAAGGGAAGAGTGGCCACCCTCAGCTGACCTGAAACAGAGAACCTGATGAAAGAGTCATATAAGACTAGAACCCCAATTAAAAGAAAGAGAAAGAGAGACCTAATTGTTCCTGGGTATAGTGTAGTAAAACCTAAGTGTTAAGTAAAAAAACCTAAGTTCAGTGCATTCCTCAACTCATGCAATTTAGGTGATAGCAATAATAACAATTTTTGATAATGAATGAAATGCATCACAGCAAAAGCCCTAATCATACATCTAGCCTTAAGTTAAAGGATATGGCAGTTGAGCTGTACCACTTCTAGATACCCTTTAACTAATATGAGATAGCTTAGAGAAAAGCATAATTTAAATAATGTAAAGTAAAAATTAAAATGTGATCTTAGTTTACTTTCAATTAAGAAAAAATGAATATTAACACAAATATATATATATATATATATCTCCTGCTAAATGTTTTTTAAGAACCTCATTATGACTGCATTTCCAAACAGAAATCTTTGAAATTTTGCATGGTAGTGTCACTTGAATTACCCCAATGGTAAACATAATAAGTTTGAGTGACTATTGTGTGAGCAATGGCCAAAAGTGCAATTCTCCCTAAATGCCTTAGAAATTTCAGACTGTTTTCCACCAAATGTAAGGTTTTTATGTTTTCCATAGCAAAAAGTGTGAAATATATATATACCAAAAACTGGTAATCTAATAAGCAATTGTGTACCATTGCAAAATATGAGTAAATAATAGACAGGTTCTGATTGATAGGCTGCAACAGTCAGAAATACTGTGTAATTTAACAGAACTATTTAAAACTAAAATAGCAACATTGAAAAAAACTAGAATTATCAAATTACAAATTGAGAATTGTAGTTAATAAGTTCATATTACTATTGTTGAAATTGAATTAGGCAATTAAATGCTACAGGAGTGCACATTATGAATATTAAAATGTACAAAGTTTCTTGGGGTGGAACATATTTTAAATTACCAATTAAATCATCTTCAATTTAAAATATTACTAATAATGATCACAATAGTTTTTTGTGATCAATAATTACAGCTCAACATTTTGGTTCTAAGAATCAAAATAGAACATGTGTTTATGAAAAATACCTAAATATATACAATCTAAGGGGAATAATATTTCCAATAATAGTAAATGGAATTGAAAAAACTATTAAACAAAATGAAATTAAAGTTAATGTTAATCACCTAAAAGTTTTGAACTTTAGGTACAATGTATTACATATTTGTAATTCTCATGAAAATGCAATTGATTTGCAGATGTATGAAAATCACATTGTTCTAATAAAGTATTTGCTAAAATTTAGAAAAAAACAACTTTTGAAAATCATATTAGATTATGTAGAAATGAGGATGCAACACAATTGTATTTTCCAAAAGAGGACCATTCGAAGCTTTAAAATTATCATTATAAAATAGATGTTCCATTTAAAATTTATGCAGATTTTGAATGTTACAATGAAAAGGTAGAGCTAGACAACCTCAGGTGAGAAAACTAAAATGTTATTTAATCTGATATTCCTGAATTATGTAAAACAAAGTACTTCAATGATTTTGGAAACAATTGTGTTGAAGTATTTGTTACAAAATTTAAAAAATTAGAAAAAAACTTTTTCTTTATGTTTAAAAATCATATTTCCAAGAATATAGCAAAAAAGAAATTCAAGAATTTAACAATGCAAAGAAGTGTTATCTGTGTGTATGTGCTAGTGACAAACTAATAAGGGATCATTGTCATTTAACAGGTAAATACAGGGTTGCTTGTAATGATTTAAATCTAATCACTCAAAAGAAGAGAATTTCTTTTATACCTTTGTATTTTCATAATTATTCATGATATGATTAACATTTATTTTTCAATGAATTACTTAAATATAAAGAAAAGTTGATTATAAAACCCTTATGTAAAACTGAAGAAGAATATAATTCATACAATATGGTTGTGTAAGTGTTTTGGATTCATACAGATTCCTTGCATCATCAATAAATAATCTAGCAAATAATCTTGATAAAACCAATTTTAAAGAAATATTTTAGTAAATGTGAACTTGTACAGACAAAATTCTATATTGAGTTTTTTGATGGTATTAAATCTTATGAAAAACTTACAAATATGAACATTTTTTTCAACTCTAACCCAAAAGACTCCAAATGTAGATGTAATAGAAAGAACTAACAAAGTAATTAAAAAGTTTGATATTAAATCTGGACAGGAATTGACAATGTTGTATTTAAAAATTGATGTCCTCTTACTGGCAGATATATTTGAAAATATTATTAAGCTTGGTAAAGAGGCTTAAATCCTTGTTATGCATATTCATTACCTGTATTTGCTTGGCAATGGTGATTAAATTCACAAATATTAAATTAGATTATTTGAAGGATCATGATTTTATACTTTCAATTGAACAAAATATTTGAGATGGTATTTGTTCTTTAATGGGAGATAGATATATATTAAATCAACAGATGAATTAAAATGTTGTATATTGATGAAAATAATTTATATATGGATGGGAAATGAAGCAAAACCTTCCTTATAGTGATTTTAAGTTTTTAGAAGTAAATAATTATCTAATTGAGAAAATAATTGGAACTTCTGATAGCAGTCCAATTGGATACTTCATTGAGTGTGACTTATCTTATCCTAATAAATTCAAAAATAAAACCAACAACTTTCCATTATGTCCAGTTAAAAGAAAAGTAGACCCTTCTGAATATAGTGAATATCAAAATCAAATTGCTATTGGTGTTAAACAAAGTTGTGAAAGAATTTAAAACACATACTGATTTTTGATAATTTTCTGATATATCATTACCACCAAACTAAATTAAAGTTTGATATACCAAAATATCTTGGTTTTACAGTATTAGAACCATCAAAGCTCTTAATGTATTAAACATATGATGTCTTGCAACCATTTTTGGGGAAAGTAATATACCTCTGAACTACATGGATACAGACTGTTTTCTTTTGAATATAAAAACAAAAGATATACTTAATGATTAGAAAATACTTAATGATGATAATGAATTGTGTGATTTCAGTAATTTTGATAAAGATTATGAATTATTGGGTATCAATTTGAAAAGATACATGGATATTTTAAAATTGAGATTCCTGAAGGTATATATTTAGATCAGTTCATTACTTTGAGAAACAAAATGTATTCATATAAAGTTAATGATAGAAGCCAAAATACTTTGAAAGGAATAACAAAATTTGAAAAGAAAAATTAACAATTGAAGATTATAAAAATAGTTTAGAAACAAATAATGTTGGTGATGCCACCAATTATACATTGCAAAAGAAAAAGCATAAAATTAGTTTAATTAACACAGTAAAAACAACATTATCATGATTGATTTGATGATAAAAGATATTATTTAAATACTGTTAAAAGAATTCCATATGGATTTGTTCAAGTAATTCTTATGTATTTGTTTAGTTTATAAATATTAAGATGCAAAATATTAAGTATTATGTAAGTTTTTGAAAATTATGTGACTACAGCAAGGTGTCTGCAAAGTCAATAGGAAATGGATTAAAAAATTTGTGAAGATGATAATTTTTGGGTAGTTGTATTTAGAACAAAGTGAAAAAAAATATAAATATTTAATAAGTATTACATAGAATATTTGAAAATTTTAGTAGCTGCATTTTTTTAGATGCTTGGCTGCAAAATCAAGTATTTCTATGAAAACACTTTTTCATAACAAAATCAATAAAAAAGTGCAAAAAATTATAAAAATGCCCAATTCTTAGGAGTCTGCATATATTGAACCAGAATTATATATACTACTACCATCTGATAATATGACTTACAAGGATTTAATAAATAATTCTTACAGTATTTATAATAGAAAATAAATTTATTTTTGCATTTTATTAATGGAAATCACAATCAAAGTAACTTCACTTTGTGAGCTTTGTAGCAAAGTCATATAGAATATTGTAAACATTCAGTTTTCTACACAGATCACACTCAATGGCTAGAATGCAAAGTCATTCAATCTATTCTTGTGAATTGTTTACCTCAAATAATTCTTGATTAGCTTGAGGCATTAAAAGCTTCTTTCCACAGATGCCACAGCTATTGATATTGTTAAAAATATTCTGAGTGCAACAAAGTAGTTTGAAAAAGCAGTGTATCTTTCATTATTGGACAGACAAATCAAACTTTCTAATGGGGCTTTGGTGGTATTTGGTAGAATATTCATTAAATATTTTTTCACCAGCTAATTCTTGCCTAGAAATACCTGCTGACTGGCCTATTGATAGATTCAAACCCAATTCAGGTTTAATTTTACACATAGTGGAATTCTTGTCAATTACATATTAAATTTAATGTGGAAGTTATTTAAATGGGGCCATTGACAATATATTTCTTTTTTTAACTAAACAACCCAGGAGGGAGGAAACTCAAGGAGGAACTCCCCCCTCCTCCAAAGTGGCCTGGATAAATCACTGCACTTGCTACAACAATGTAATACATCAAAAGACACTGTAAAAAGCTTTGCAATTTTTTCAAGATCACATTCTAGTTTTAAATTAATCTTATTGTGAATATTGTAGTATTGTGATGACTACATTATATTAATAGCAACACTTGTGAAGTGGTATCACACTCATATCTTGTAGTGAGTTATGGGAATTTATTTGTTCAAATTCAAATCTTTTTGATGTTTTTTACTTCTAGAGACATTTGTTGTAGCTCTATTGATGTTTATGTTTGGTAGATTATTGTACAATGAATTAATTTCTATTTACAAAAAGTAGAAATGTAATGCAAAATACACTAGATTTGTTTTATGGTATCAATAATTGCAGAGCATATGGTTCTGAAATGTGTCAGATGGAATATTTGAATAAATGGGTACATTTTTATAGAACTTTACCAATTGTGATTTCATGATATGAATAAAAAATTTCATTATTAACACAAGAAATGTTGTTCTAATTGAATTTCAACAATCAAAACTAAAATTTGTGCTTTAAATATTGAATAATGAATATTGTTAAATACTAATCTACATATCACTTGTCCCCCTCTTTCTAAGAGTATTAGCTTTTGTAAGGCAGGGGCTTCAGGCTAACCTTGCTCATTGTTGACAGGCAGTGACATAATTATTTGTTCTACAAGTTCATCAAGCCATAATTCCATTGAATAAGCCTTACTTTATTTATAAACATTTCAACTTATAAATTACTTAAAACATGGTTTTTACATAACACTATAATTAAGTGTGGTGATTAAGCTAAACCTACATGGTTGCATAGAACACTTCCAATAAGGATTCTCAGTTTTCTCATATGAAAATGCAAAAAATATCCTTTATATGGCAATTAGCACCTCCTTCTTTGGTAGTTATTGGCTTAGCTAAAGCATAATTTTTATTTTCAAATACAAAACAAATTTTAACATAGCAAAACATATCCAGTAATAACATTTGTGACAATTGTATAAAAATTAAAATTGCACTAGAGAAACTAATTAATGTCTAAAAAAGTCTTATGTAAGGAATATTAGTTGTGGTGTCATATGAGACATCATTTGAGAAGGAACATCTGCTAGATTGAATTGAGAAGCTATCCAGTATACAATAAGTTCTTTTGTAAATACCAGGAGAGTTGCAAGAATGCTTTCAAGTATGTACCACCCTTTAGCTTTCCTGAGTTCAATGCACATGCTAAAGGCCATGAGTTGATCACAATAGAGTCTCCTGGTTGTGCTTTGTCTGCTGCAATGAGAAAGGCATGTAACTCCTTATGAAATATATGACAAAAGTTCTGAGATCTGTAACTAAATTGCAATCAATCAGGCTGAACCATATCTAATAAAAAAAGTGTAGTGTCAGTATACCATGCTCTTCCTGTAGGCTTATTTGAAGTAGGAGCCCATGGTGTAATGAAGTTAGCTGCTCTAATGAGTGCTAAAATTATAAGCTGTGCTGTAGAAAAGTCTTTGTGATAGGTGTTATAAAGAGGTGACAAGATATTGAAAGGACCTATGAGTGGCCATGAGAAAGTGAGATGTCCCAATGCTACTTGTCTTTCCTTTTTGCATAGCTTATCAAGACAAAGCTCTCCTATAAGTTGTATCATCTTTCTTCTATCCTCAGTAGCAGTAATGGTTTGGAGTTGATTATCAATCATGAAGCTGAGGTATTTCATGCAATGTAAACCATGTGAAGATTTGACCATAACCATGGAGATATTGAGCTGTTGGAGTTTGTCTAACCATGTCTGCACAAAGTTAAGAGTACTGTAAGGAATTAACATGAAGAAATTGTTGATGTGAGCCCAAGATATATACTTTTGATTATGAAACAGGGATAGAATTACATTAGCAATCACTTTACATGGAGCAAACTCTATGACAATCCCATCAGTGCTTTATTGAATATGTAACAATTGCCATTGTGTTCTAAAAATGCTGTACAGTACTGATGATGTTTATCCATTGGTATATGAAAGAAGGAGGCCTTCAGATCAAACTGCAACAGTATGAAATCTGATGGAGGCAGCCTTCTCTTCATAATCTTGATGATTGATGGTAAATAGAAAGGTATGGGCTTAGTAAATGGTGTGAGAAGTAAATCTTGATAATTACAATATTTATTAATTACAATATTATATTAATTACATTTTTATTGGACATCTAGTTAGTGAAACTTCTGTACCCCATAGCAGTTACAAACCACTTAACCTTTCTCTGTATATGGTAGATCACAAAAATCTTTTAATCACAACATTAGACATAAAAAGAGCCTTATTTGTTGTAAATCATAGTTTACATATTAATGTATATATCCTAATGTTCAAATGCAGCTAGTAATATAATTGTTGAAATCATATTAAGAAAGATTCAGTGTTAATTTTCTTAAAATTACTAATAACATACATCTCTGTACAGTCCCATAGCATTAACCTTTTTGCCCCCTTCAAGGCTGGTACTGATGCCTGCATCACAGAAGCTGAAGATCTATCTCCTGTAAGAAATAAGCACCATAAACTCACTAATTAATCCTGGCAAGGACATCATCAACTAGTATGAAAAGCAGTTGGTCAAGGCAATCAAAATTGAAAACCTATTTGGCAAGTTCTCACAAATAGTGATACAAAACAAATATGCCATCAATTATTCCAGTAAAGACATCTTCCAGTTGTAAGCAAACAAATACATGTAGTGATTCAGTATACAAACTCAAACAATGTCAACCCCCTAATCTTGACAGAAATATTATAAAAGTGACTAGCTTTCTCAACAACAAGTTTTCAAAAAACTACAGTTCCACAGCATCTACATGAGGAACTCACACTAATCAATTTCATCAGAGGTTCATACCCTCAAGGTTTACACAGCATACTACACATTCTCAAATAGTAACTAACTGACAATGGGAAAGTTATACTACAATTTATCATAGATATTAAGCTGATAACCATCTCACAAATAGATGAAGTACTACTCAGAGAATTTGCTATAACAATGTCTCCACATTTGCAACAATAAATTGCCTGTGTTGTTAATGAACAGATATCCCAACTAACTCAAGACTCACAATATAAATGAATCAGAGCAGAAGAGAATAATTTACTTATAAAAACACTATAATGCATGACAAAAAGCAAATATGATTTTCTCCCATAACATACAAGAAGACAAAAGTACTGTACATAGCATGTGCTAAGACTACCTTTTTTGTGAAATCACATTCAAAACATCAAATTGAGGCACTAATGTCTTCCCTCAAACAAATTGCCATCAATACATGATACACACTAAGCTCATGATGTAGAAAACAAGGATCACATATCAACTAGCCAATATGCATTGAAACCACTGTAATCACCTATGCAATAGGAAATTGTGTGAAATCCCATACTCTCAATGATAGACATTGTTATTTCCATTGTAATCCAGTATCATTGACAGTAACACAGTAAGTGTTCATCCATCTGGTTGTCAGTGTTGTTACCCAGATAACAATTTTGGTTGTTTTTATGTTGTTTATAGTTGTTCATACTTTAGTAATAAATAATTAGTGAGCAAATACTTGGAAATAAAACTCACTTTGTTATTCTTACTACTAGATCCTTTTAACATAAAAATGGATTTGTGAAGCTTTTTTGAAATTTTAAATTTGAGAAAATTATAGTATACCAGATATGTGAATTTTCAAAATAATTTATTCATGAACATTTGGACACCTTGAAATTGAATGTTAATTAAAAAAGTTACATTTGAGCAGAAGATATTTTTCATAATTTAAGAAAGTACTATTTTAAAATTGTACTTAATTTTAGATTTTTAAATTTTTGTTAAATTTGGCCAATTTTTATGCTCATTGTTATCCTTTATATACAAGACATTCATTTAAATTTCTAACAAATGGTTGTATTGAAAATGTTTGACAGTATCTGAAAGATTATGGTTTGCTCTTTAATGGGCTTGTGTTTGTTTAAGCAGCAATGCTTAAACTGTTTAGTAATCTAAAATGTTATTTTGCATATGAAAGTAATTGTAAAACAATCATGTGACAACATAAAACAACATTGTTATGACCTTAAAATATTGCTTTTATATTCATAAGAACCAACCAAAAAGCAACCTAATGTGACATTGTTGAAGCAATGTTGTTTCAACCAATGAAATGGTACCATTTCAACATGTAAACAACGTTGTTTTTGATACATATAACAACCAAATAACAACACAAAACAATGTTGTTTAGCTTTTAAATTGTTATCTGGGTTAGCTCCTAAACTGTTGGTCCCTACATGTAACACTGAATATATTAAGAGCAATTAACAATCATATGTATAGGGGTTCTTCACACACTGCTAATTTAATGGCTTATGCTGACCTGATTTCTTATTAGTGGATGAATCACTCTCATGCAACTCTGCAGTTAACTTGTGTAATTAGTTGTAAAGAATTCATTCTCATTGTAAATCAAACAAATATATTTTTAAAGCAATTCCAATTTAAATGAATAGAGAATAATTTAAACATTAGCTTTAGCCAGTTATTAATAATGCAATATATAATTAACATATAACTGCAGCTCTCTTCTTTGATTATCAGCAATGATAAGTTCCTCCTTCAAACTGATTGGGCATCAGAGATATAATCAATTGAGTTATTAAACATTTAGTTATTTCTAATTTAAGAGAAGGCTTAGATAATCACACATCTATCTCAACATAAATCATCCTTCTGCAACTTCAATTAAATAGGCAGTAATGTATTAACATTTAATTAGATGACTTAATAAATATATTGATTGATCTTGTTAGGCACCATCAACTTCCATCAGCAACTTCACCACCATCAGTGCCATGTAGAAATTTAGCTAAGTTGCATTATATGCAAATCCAATTAGTTAAGTAAAGATAAAGAATGACTGAGCTTTGGTAAAAGTTTATTGATAATAACCTTTGTTACAATTTAGTAATTCATTATAATATTAGTTGGTATACCATACAAAACTAAAATCACATACAGGTTTTCTTAAATAAAATTTCCTCTAATCAGCTGATTGGTATTAATTCAAATTTCTGCTTTGGCTTTATTGGTCAAAAGCCAATTGATTGACTTTTATCAAACTTTTTTAATAAATAAAATTTCTAATATTTAAATTGACATCACTATTTTTTATGATCAGAAAAAGTGCCTTTATGTTTGCACACTTTTACCTAAGTGAGGCTAACAAGAATGCCTTTGCATTTGCATTCTGTTACAATTTGAACAGACTAAGAACAAAACCAGTACCCAGCAATGCACATTGCATTCCTCCATTGCTCATTTGTATACCTATAATTACACCCTACTCAAGTAATAAAAAAAAATCCTTTACAAAATTAATATTTGAAGTTTACAGCAACTCAAAGTCAATTGTCAGTTTTCAACAAACACAAGAATTCAAAAACACTGTAATGAAATTCAATGATAAAAATCAAGAGAAAAGCTTGCTGATAGATAGTAAAAATACAATTGACATGTGTATACTAAGGGAGCACTGATCAATGTACTAATCAAAAATCTCAAATCTAAGATACTACATAAACTTTCTATATTAAAATTATACCTATCACAAGTTTCTTACTACGACCTTCCAATTTTTCTCATACTCTAAACTGGATACATCACTTGTGCATTCCTGAGATGTTGATCTAAAGTTGATTTTCATGACATCTCTTAAGGGCCACATAATGTATCATAAAGACTATGATTCTTTCAATGCTATATCAACAACTTGTGTGAATTTAAGTAAATCCAGAATCTGGTTCACAATCAAAAATACATAAAATGCAAAAAACTCAAAATTATAAAAATCAAAACTTCATTTTGCAAGAATATCCCAGCATGTGTACATTAATTGTGTTTACCATATTAGCTGGATTTGCTTAGTGTTCAAGCTTAAAATATATAATAGTGAACAATAAAATTTTAGTTCCTTTCAAATTAGTCATTCTATTATTATTTTATGTGGGTAACTTAAAGGGTGCATTAGTCTATAGATGTCTTATTGGATTAATGCTATTTCCAGGCTCTTCCTAGCTGGAAAGAATTTGATGATTGGTTTCATGCTGTAGTACTTTCTAAAGTTGGTTCATTTAGTGGACTGGAATTTATACTGGTTTGTGATGGCCATGAAAAATTCATTACTTGTAAACTCAGTTGTTATTTCATTGAGCTTAAAGTGTATCTCACAAATATATTACATCTGGCTTCTCAGTGATTTGTTATTACAATATTCTACTCTGTTATCACAGCAGCAAGATTTTTTCTAATTAATGCTTTGAAAATTGTCACACTATTTCATTAGCTAGAATATTTTAGAGTGGTCACGTGTTTTCCAGAGAATGCTCCAAATTTCATTCTTAAATTTTATCGGTTGAGTTTTATTCACAAATTTACTTCAATGCCTCATCATTCTGATTGGAGCACAAAGTATTCACTCTGAAATTACGCATATAAAGCTCAATTATCTCAGCACAGGTATACATTCCCATGAATACACATTGCATGTCATTCTTGAAAATGTCTGGAGTGCCATTATAAAAACATGGTACCCTATTTCATCAGTGGTGTGCTACAGCTAAGTAATTAAGTCAGAGCGAACTTTTGAAAATGCACTATAACTACGTATGGTTGAGTTTAATTACATTGACTCAAGGCCTATTTAAAATTTTAGCTGTGAGCTTATTCCAAAAATTGTATCTGTACATATATGACTTGCTTATGCTGAGGATTATATGAGCTAAGTTCTAGAATTAGTGCTGGTTTGCTATTGTACAATGCATAAACTAAAAAATCCAAATTTTACTTTTGAACATTTTTTATAAAGAATGCTCATTCTCTGAATCTCAGTTGACTAGAGCTACTAAGAAATGTTGTTGCGTCTGGGTGTATGCTTATCCTTTGGACCCCAAACGCCTGACTGCTCACCAAAATCATGATATTTGCAATATTAAAGCCAAATTATATTTTTTAGCAAAGAAACACATAATTTGAACACCAACCAAAATGCCAATGATTTCCATCGAAATTGAGGGCCTTGAATATGAGTGGGATGAACAATCGGTTCAGTCACTATACCCCAGGTGATATCTCTGTCAGGAAGGACTGTAGTGTAAATAATACCTGAATGCGTCTAATCAACCATTAAACTAAACGGATTTATTGCACTCTCATTTAATAGTAGCTATTCAATAGATAAACTAAAAACCTGCCTCATGTGGCTAAGATAGACAAATAAAACTAAAAAGAAATTTAAATAAAACAAACTTCTACCTACATCAGGGACAAATGATGTATGAAACTTGCATTGTGATTGGAGAGAGAGTTTATAATGTTAGATGTTACTTATTTGCACATGCGCGGTCCCATTAGTGCGCATGGGTCGGAATGCAATAACCGTAATGTACCCCCTCCATGTCAAGAAACGATTCTACCCAACCCATCTGTCAGATCGGTTACCGTCAAATATTTGAACGGTTCAGGTGGAGTAAACTGACATTTTCCTTAAATCGAGGCATTCAATAAATCGTGATATCAATTACAATTGATTACATTTATATTTAATATTTCACTGAAAAATATATGGTGCGCAGTGTTGACCAGTAAAACGCTATTTAAGCTCTTTAAATGGTAAGAACTTCCAAACATTTATTCAAACTATAGGCTAAACACATGATAAGTGGCATAGTCTATGGAAATTATAGAATTTGGTATTTTAGTATAAACCAGCAACTTATCATTCGCATCCAAGTCAATTTCATTCATTTTCTAAGAACATCATCCTTTAATTTCTATCTATGTCTCTTTTTCCTGGGGGTGCAATTCGGAGAATTGTTATTCACAAAGACTAAGAAAGTTGTTTTCATTTAAACCAGTAAATCTTCTCTTACGCTTGTCTTCTTCCATTTGTGTAATGCAACACTCACAAAAAGTATCTCCTAACTTCGATTTTAGAAAAGAAAGCACTTAGCAGTGTGTAGCCGATGTATATTAACTGTTACAATACAAAGTCATTTCTGCTATAGGCAGTGGCACATCAATCCAGTGGGGATCCAAGACTTTTTCATCATGGGTGACTTTAATCAATGCAAAAAGGCACTAGCGAATTTTTAAAATTGCCCATGTAGTAGGCGCGTATAAAGAGGGTGGTCCAGAACCCGCTCTCCAATCGAGTAAATCACAAAGATATCAATTTCCCCATTCCATATAGTCAAGACATACATTGGTGAATTTTAATCTGTGGAATAAAGCCTGCCATTAGAGGCTAGAAAACTAAAATCAATACACAAAAATGAATTTCGAGTATCTATTTCGCACAACGTTAATCTCAATATACTATTTAAGGAAATAGAAAATGTCTACTAATTTCCTTGTAATAGGCAAAACTTTGATGCAATCTTACACAAGTTATTCCCAAAATAATAGAATGAGAGGTTCATTATAAAATCAGTTTGGGACGCATCATTAAAAATATAACTATCAATTTGATTTAGCACTAATGTTTACTAATTGGTACATAGATAAACAGTGTTAATAATAGGCAGCTACGCTGTTTTCTATTGTTGAAATAGGCACAAAAGAATGGAATAGCACACAAAAATATAATTAAATTCTTGTGGATAGGCACCAACTGAAAAAAGGGATGACCCCTTGGATCCCCCTTGCAATTAATTACATCCATCAACTACTAAATAGTGATTGATGAATCAATCCACCAAAGCCTTTGATAGCGAGTGAACGTTTTGTCAATCAGCAAGCTGTCATATTTTCTTAAGAATTAAGGCTTTCTAGTAGATTTTATGTAGACGTGCTTTGAACTATTGGCTTAAACTCAAAGTTTATTGAGCTGGCGGGTTAATTTAAACTATTTGAAACTGCTTAAATAAAATGTTAACCTTAAGCTGGGGATGGATTTTTGAAAATTTTTTATGATCGCATAAAAATTTTTAAGCGCTTATAACACAAAAACTATTAAAGCTATGTTCAATCTGTTCAATGGGTTTGAGATAACTTTGCACACATCGAGATACACACAAAGTTCTTTGTTGCTTCCATGGGCTTAAAACTTTTTACTAATTACATTAACATTATGCATGAAGAGAATTTTAGTCTTTTTCAAAAATTCAACATTTTCAAAGAAAATTTTTAATCAATTCATTAACTTCAGCCACAGAAACATGCTTTGATAGAAATATTCAACATTGCACTAATACATGTCTCCAATAGACGTGCCGATGCTTCACGATTTTGAATTTGCTAATAAGTTTGGAGGAAATTCTTTGTAAATGTGGTAAGACGATTTATACGTTAAAATTGACAGTAGGCCGTTTAAGATTAAGCACATCAACACTGATGTAGCAGAAAAATATAAAGAAATGTTCAATAAGAACTGCACATTAAAGAATAAGTTGTACGTTTTAAGAAATTTACTTTTGAAAACTGGATCAGTCATAAAACATCGTCCAAAGATCAAGAAGACCAGTCACTGCAAGTGGAGTCGACAAGGTTGAAGAAACCAGGCAACTGGTTACAAATGATCTTACATTGTCAATTGATGACATTGCAGATGAATTGAAAAACTACATGCCAATCATTACAAGCCTACTTATTCGCAAGAATTGCACGATGGCCACGATCACAGAGAGAGCCAGTCGAATTGAAAGCACGTTCTCCGGGTTTGACCGTGTGTGATTCATTTTTTGTCCTATTTGAAGGAGAACGATTTGCTAATCTCAACAATTTAAGAAATAAGATCACACAAAAAATTGAAAATATTGATCATTATCATTTCTCTACTGCATTTTGTGATTGGGCCAAAGAATAGACCGATGTATACAGGCCAATGGACTTCCTTTTGAATAAATTTGTGTGAGTATTGTTCTTTAGACTATTATCGTGCATACCTCCTCTTGCATAGACATATAGTTGTTTGTTTTTCAATTCAAATAAAATAGTTGTGTAACATTGCCCAGAGTCGAAGGACTTTTTGACTACCCGTTATACACTATACCATATTTACTTTTTATTTTAATAAAGCCCTTAGCGATCTTTTTTCAAATTAACTGTATAATCACTACAATTATAGTATACACATATCACTTTCAATGTGCTATTCTGTATTACAATGGATATATGAATTTGCACAAACCGTTATATATTCAAGTGACATTAGTCTCTTAACAAATTTAAAATCACTAACACACCGATTACAAAAATCTCTCAAATGTTCATAATTACTAGCACTCAATCTCNTTGAACACCAACCAAAATGCCAATGATTTCCATCGAAATTGAGGGCCTTGAATATGAGTGGGATGAACAATCGGTTCAGTCACTATACCCCAGGTGATATCTCTGTCAGGAAGGACTGTAGTGTAAATAATACCTGAATGCGTCTAATCAACCATTAAACTAAACGGATTTATTGCACTCTCATTTAATAGTAGCTATTCAATAGATAAACTAAAAACCTGCCTCATGTGGCTAAGATAGACAAATAAAACTAAAAAGAAATTTAAATAAAACAAACTTCTACCTACATCAGGGACAAATGATGTATGAAACTTGCATTGTGATTGGAGAGAGAGTTTATAATGTTAGATGTTACTTATTTGCACATGCGCGGTCCCATTAGTGCGCATGGGTCGGAATGCAATAACCGTAATGTACCCCCTCCATGTCAAGAAACGATTCTACCCAACCCATCTGTCAGATCGGTTACCGTCAAATATTTGAACGGTTCAGGTGGAGTAAACTGACATTTTCCTTAAATCGAGGCATTCAATAAATCGTGATATCAATTACAATTGATTACATTTATATTTAATATTTCACTGAAAAATATATGGTGCGCAGTGTTGACCAGTAAAACGCTATTTAAGCTCTTTAAATGGTAAGAACTTCCAAACATTTATTCAAACTATAGGCTAAACACATGATAAGTGGCATAGTCTATGGAAATTATAGAATTTGGTATTTTAGTATAAACCAGCAACTTATCATTCGCATCCAAGTCAATTTCATTCATTTTCTAAGAACATCATCCTTTAATTTCTATCTATGTCTCTTTTTCCTGGGGGTGCAATTCGGAGAATTGTTATTCACAAAGACTAAGAAAGTTGTTTTCATTTAAACCAGTAAATCTTCTCTTACGCTTGTCTTCTTCCATTTGTGTAATGCAACACTCACAAAAAGTATCTCCTAACTTCGATTTTAGAAAAGAAAGCACTTAGCAGTGTGTAGCCGATGTATATTAACTGTTACAATACAAAGTCATTTCTGCTATAGGCAGTGGCACATCAATCCAGTGGGGATCCAAGACTTTTTCATCATGGGTGACTTTAATCAATGCAAAAAGGCACTAGCGAATTTTTAAAATTGCCCATGTAGTAGGCGCGTATAAAGAGGGTGGTCCAGAACCCGCTCTCCAATCGAGTAAATCACAAAGATATCAATTTCCCCATTCCATATAGTCAAGACATACATTGGTGAATTTTAATCTGTGGAATAAAGCCTGCCATTAGAGGCTAGAAAACTAAAATCAATACACAAAAATGAATTTCGAGTATCTATTTCGCACAACGTTAATCTCAATATACTATTTAAGGAAATAGAAAATGTCTACTAATTTCCTTGTAATAGGCAAAACTTTGATGCAATCTTACACAAGTTATTCCCAAAATAATAGAATGAGAGGTTCATTATAAAATCAGTTTGGGACGCATCATTAAAAATATAACTATCAATTTGATTTAGCACTAATGTTTACTAATTGGTACATAGATAAACAGTGTTAATAATAGGCAGCTACGCTGTTTTCTATTGTTGAAATAGGCACAAAAGAATGGAATAGCACACAAAAATATAATTAAATTCTTGTGGATAGGCACCAACTGAAAAAAGGGATGACCCCTTGGATCCCCCTTGCAATTAATTACATCCATCAACTACTAAATAGTGATTGATGAATCAATCCACCAAAGCCTTTGATAGCGAGTGAACGTTTTGTCAATCAGCAAGCTGTCATATTTTCTTAAGAATTAAGGCTTTCTAGTAGATTTTATGTAGACGTGCTTTGAACTATTGGCTTAAACTCAAAGTTTATTGAGCTGGCGGGTTAATTTAAACTATTTGAAACTGCTTAAATAAAATGTTAACCTTAAGCTGGGGATGGATTTTTGAAAATTTTTTATGATCGCATAAAAATTTTTAAGCGCTTATAACACAAAAACTATTAAAGCTATGTTCAATCTGTTCAATGGGTTTGAGATAACTTTGCACACATCGAGATACACACAAAGTTCTTTGTTGCTTCCATGGGCTTAAAACTTTTTACTAATTACATTAACATTATGCATGAAGAGAATTTTAGTCTTTTTCAAAAATTCAACATTTTCAAAGAAAATTTTTAATCAATTCATTAACTTCAGCCACAGAAACATGCTTTGATAGAAATATTCAACATTGCACTAATACATGTCTCCAATAGACGTGCCGATGCTTCACGATTTTGAATTTGCTAATAAGTTTGGAGGAAATTCTTTGTAAATGTGGTAAGAAGATTTATACGTTAAAATTGACAGTAGGCCGTTTAAGATTAAGCACATCAACACTGATGTAGCAGAAAAATATAAAGAAATGTTCAATAAGAACTGCACATTAAAGAATAAGTTGTACGTTTTAAGAAATTTACTTTTGAAAACTGGATCAGTCATAAAACATCGTCCAAAGATCAAGAAGACCAGTCACTGCAAGTGGAGTCGACAAGGTTGAAGAAACCAGGCAACTGGTTACAAATGATCTTACATTGTCAATTGATGACATTGCAGATGAATTGAAAAACTACATGCCAATCATTACAAGCCTACTTATTCGCAAGAATTGCACGATGGCCACGATCACAGAGAGAGCCAGTCGAATTGAAAGCACGTTCTCCGGGTTTGACCGTGTGTGATTCATTTTTTGTCCTATTTGAAGGAGAACGATTTGCTAATCTCAACAATTTAAGAAATAAGATCACACAAAAAATTGAAAATATTGATCATTATCATTTCTCTACTGCATTTTGTGATTGGGCCAAAGAATAGACCGATGTATACAGGCCAATGGACTTCCTTTTGAATAAATTTGTGTGAGTATTGTTCTTTAGACTATTATCGTGCATACCTCCTCTTGCATAGACATATAGTTGTTTGTTTTTCAATTCAAATAAAATAGTTGTGTAACATTGCCCAGAGTCGAAGGACTTTTTGACTACCCGTTATACACTATACCATATTTACTTTTTATTTTAATAAAGCCCTTAGCGATCTTTTTTCAAATTAACTGTATAATCACTACAATTATAGTATACACATATCACTTTCAATGTGCTATTCTGTATTACAATGGATATATGAATTTGCACAAACCGTTATATATTCAAGTGACATTAGTCTCTTAACAAATTTAAAATCACTAACACACCGATTACAAAAATCTCTCAAATGTTCATAATTACTAGCACTCAATCTCCACAAACCAAACTACCTCGTCAATAGTACGTTAACTATCTCTAGTTAACCGTTGAGCCAGTAGAAGTTTTCAGATTTTGGGAGTAATTTTTGATAAAAATTTTAGGCATAAATTAAATATCGTATTCAAACAAAGATGAAAATTTTGGTATGGGGAATGAAGAGCGCTTCAATTTCAAGCATGAAGGAAATATTTTTTATGGAAAGTTAATAATATATGGAGAGGGAATTAATACAAAGCTACATATAGAGAGGCTACTAGGAGTGAAAACTAATTATTCATACATCGGCGACACGATATTTAAGTACGACAATAAAGGAGCACATGCGAGGTAATCTTAATTCCAACATATTTCTTCGAACACACCCATCAAAAAGCCATAATTTTCAAATATTAATTAAGCATCAAGAAGCAAAAATAACGAAAAATTTGTATATAAATTAATGAACAAACAAGCTAAATATATTTTGAAAACGAAGGGGAAACAGCGGTTAATTATCTTGAAAATGACAGATTAGAATGTCGAAACGTGTTGATAATAAAAGATTTTATACTACTAATTTAAATATATATATATAAATAGGGATTGGCAGACACACTCATAGTTGTCTGTGTTGGGTAATTTAGGACTAATTCACTTAAAACTTTGAGCAAAACTCATTACTTTTCATTTACAGTATAAGCACACTTATATCTCAAAAAAATTTTCAAAAATTATAAATTCCATAAATTGAAAGAATTGGTTTGTTGGGAACCGGGGCGAAAGCAGGATTTTTTCAAATCATGAGAAAATGGATACTAAAAGATGCATTTTACTATCTTAGATTTTAAATTCTTTTAATTTTTACAGACAATTTTTTTATTTAACCAGTTAATATCAAATTTGAAAACCTGACGAGGGGTCATAGTATCTTCAATCACAAAACATTATAATTCATTATTTTGAATGTATACTGTATTAGATTTCTTGAAATTTTCTAAGTTATGGTAATCGTGATAACAAATATGTTTTGAATATAGAAGAAAAACTTTAAATTAGTTATATATAGATAAACAGGTGCTTATACATTTAATTTTAAATTCTAGTAGATAGTACGATTTTCTACATTTATAATTTTCAAATATATGTCGATGCTGACATCTGATTTAACACTTGAATCTGGGGAAGAACAGCTTTATTACTTTTAGGGTAAGTGGGGCACCACAAAGCTTTCCACCGGCATCCGATTAATAGGGCATATTGCTGCAATTGGTTTAGTTTCAGCAGATTCTATTTTATAGGGAAGAACGGGCTTACTGCTTGTGAAAGCATGCAAAAATTTGGTTTGTGACAACACATTCTTTTGCACAGCTTTCCAATTTATGCGAAAAAAGAGTTCAATGGGCATGGCAACTGCTGGCACATTGCGGTAATAGCAAATATTAACTCAAATGTAGATATGGGGAAATGTTAGCTAGAATACCCATTCAATTAGAATATATATTTTAAAAGAGCAAATTCTCAGTTGAAGCATATCCATTTGAATTAAGTTGAATTAATAAAATTATTTATTTAGTTTGTCAAAAGGATATTGAAATGGAAAACAACAGACTCCAATGTCTTTTAATCATTTGTTGGGTGCTTTTTAACATAAATTTTACATGGAAAGTGCAAACCCACCTGTTGTTGATTTCTTCATTAATTAAACTGAAAGGTAAGTAGAATAGTAATGGAAGAAAAAGAAAAAATAAAGCCTATACGACCAATAAAAGAGTAGCAGCAATGCTAAAACGGCATCATCTGGAGAGAGGTTATGTTGTCTGGTCGCAGGTTAATTTTCTGTTTAAATATTCTCCGTCAAGCCTATGAGAAAGCTAAGATCAGTAACATTATATCTAACATGTGAATTATCTCAAACAGTTGATCAAAATACACGCCTTTCATTAGATGATGATTGTTCAAAGCTGAATGCTGAAATGGATAAGCAACTTCAATCTTTGGCTACCGTTGTTCCTAGTGCTCGTGTTACTGCTTCTTCTGCGCTAGCGTTTAAATCAATCATTTGATGATGTCAATTACATTTTGAAGTTTGATGGACTACCTGAAATTATACGATCAGCTGATGCTTTGATTCAAGAAGAAAAGCAGGTTAAAGACATTTTTTGTCACATTGACAAAGATTTTGGTTTAATAGCTAATATTAAACGGCTGGGAAAGTTTGATCCTGGCAGAGTTCGACTGGAGTCGGTTCTTGTCACTGTGACATCTGTATGGAATGTTTGAAAACTACTTTCGCAGGCTTGTAAATTGAAATCATTTGGTGGGGATGTATACATAAATAGGTTTCTCTTTAAAGAGGATAGGATTAATGAAAAGGAATGTTGAAACAGCGTCCATGACCTTATTCAGCTTGGTACACCTAAACGTGACTTAAGGATTCGTGGCTTGAAATTGTTCAACAAAGGTCTTGCAGTTGCTCCAACCGGTAATTGAATATCCTCGAGTAACTTATTACTATGGAACTGCAAATCTGTGCTTCGAAAACTCACCTTTCTCATCTCTGTCATAATTGAACGTAAAATTGATATATGTGCGATTACTGAATCTTGGCTCTCGGGTGATGAGCGTGATTACAGTGTTTTTGCTGAAATCAGACATGATATGGCTGATTTTGATATTATATCTGTTCCTCACGGCTCTCGTGGAGGAGGTGTTGCTGTTATACACAGAAAAGCTTTCAGTACTAATGCTCTTACGCTTGGTGTTACTTTTGAATCTTTTGAATATTTTGATGTTACAATATCTTACCACAGTACTCGCTTTCTTCATATTGTTCTCTATAGTCCTCCACATTCAGATTCTCAAATTTTTATCACAGTTTAGCTCTTTGATTGAATATGTTGTTTTTCTTAATTGTCCCATACTAATTTGTGAAGATTTCAATATTCATGTAGATGTATCTGGTGACTACTTTTCTCAACAATATCTTGATTTAATTCAGTCATTTGGTCTTGATCAACTTGTAGTTGGTCCAACTCACTCTGCTGGACATACGCTGGATCATATCCTAATACGCTCTGGATGCTCTTTGGTCAACTATGTTAAAGTTTTGCGCAGTCTCCATGGTTCTGGTACTAAATCTTACCATGATTTTGTTAAATGTAGGCTATGTAGCCCTTCGATTGATCATCCTGCTTCTGTTCCTGTAAATGTGAATTTCAGAAATTTTTGTTCCCTTGACAATAACATTCTTCAGCGTGATTTATCTGACTCCCTGAGCCCATTTTGTCTCTTGATTTTATCAAACTTGATAATGATTTAACTGACTCTAAGTTTGATCACAATATTTGTTCAATCTTAGATAATCTTGCTCCTATTACTAATAGACGTACTATTCCTCGTCCTTTCTCTCCGCATTACAAGAAATTATAGCACAAATTGTTGTAGCCCTCTAACAGCAAAACAAAATGACGTAATCAATTATGTGATAATAAAACATACTCCTTGAAATGAACATTGTCTTTTTTCTTAAATACATTTTTGGGCCTCCAGCATTTAAAAATCAAATATTGATAAAACTTGCAGATGAATTTAGCTGAGCGTCTATTATGCAAATTGCCGAAAAAAAATTGTCTTGATCCTCTTCAATATTCAATAATTTAAGGTATTTCCCTTGTTCGCCCGAATTAACTTACCTCTTAAATTCATTAAATGCAAAATTGACTCAAGAAATTCCAATGATACAGATAAGATCTTTACATTATTTTATAGTATTAGCAACAACCAATTAGAATTGATGATGTATTTGAACATTGGCGTGTTGACATTTTCATGAAATTATATTCAATTGCATCTACTTCATTTTTCCCTTTATAAATTGACATATGGGATAAAATTTTTTGCAAAATTTTGACGGGTGAACAACTATGGCTACAAACAAATTTTTTTTGCATTGCATAGTAAACCAATAGCGTTTAAACAATTGATGATGAGCTAGATAATCTATTAATTTTAAGATATATAAATTTGTAAAAAACCTCTTTCACTTACAGTTAAGCATAGTGCATAATCTACGCCGCACTTTCACTAGTTATTTGCTGACGTCACATGGCACTGTTTAAATTTCTTGTAATGTTGGCGTTTAAGAGAATATTCAAATCTCTTAGATTTACACAACTTAAAATGCTTTTCAAACACAGAAAGCAGCTTCAAATTTTTCTCAATACATAAAAGTTTCAATAAAATCACAGACGCCAATTCTAGAATCAAAAAATG
>CABFPE010000267.1:987422-1009668 GCA_900660155.1 Hofstenia miamia
GTTTTATACTGTGATCTATCATCTCATTTGACTTGTTTATTAATCATTAATTTAGATACTACCGTGTGAAATTCATAATTTGAAAATACACATTGCGTCTGTTTCCTGCATCATTCCCATCCCAACATAAAGGTTTGACGAATATTATCATTGTTCATTGAACTGTAGATGAAATTCGCTATATGAACTTTATCATTTAGTAGTGCATTTTATATTTTCTTTGTAAATAAATTTATTATTTATAAATGTTCGTTTTCTCTGTATGGTCAGAGTATGCATCTGCGGAAGCATGTATTTATATTTATTAAAAATTATTTATTTAATGTCTATCAAAATGTTACATTTTGAACAATAGATTACTACAATTCTAATTTCATGGGAATCGAAAATTGCTTATAGAAAAATTGGTTACATTTTAAACAATAGACTGTAAACAAATGTGTTTGCCAACAAAAACCAATATATTTCAATGACGTCAGAGATACACAGACGGTCAAAGTATACAATTACATCATAGCCATGCCCGCCAGGGTCAAAGGTAAAAAATATCCACGAGATGGACTCGGTTTGTTACTATTGAGACCGGGCGTGCGGGCTTGGGCGCTCAAATATCCGGGCATATTTTGTGTCCATGCCCACTCAAATAAAGTCTGGTATAATAATAAGATAATATACTGTAATGAAGTAAGTTTTTCTGCTTTTAAAAAGAAATTTAATAATTGACAGCCAAATTTATGCTTTTACCGCAAAAATATTTAAATTTTGTTGTACATTTGCTGTAATAAAATGACAGAAATTCAAAACACATGTCTATGCATGATCTTTGATAAAATTAATAAATTTTATAGCAGTCGTAAGAAGTTTCTCACTAAAAGACAAAATTATATATTACTTTTGTGCATTTTGATTTAATTTCGCTGTATTTTACGCTTTTCTCAATAGATGGCGGGCGGACTGGGCCGCCCGTTCCCGCTCGGTGAATTCCAACGGCTGGGCGGGCACTAGGCATTGGAATATAAGCGGGCGCAGGGCGTGCACGGGCAGCGTTAAAACTAAAAATGCAAAACACTAAGCTCTTCACCTAGAAAACATTTTATTTTCAATACTGCCCAATTTTCCGTGGGACAGCTTTTTTCTGTCGAATTTCCATCCCATCCTACTTAAGACTTCTCTTATCCTATCCCACGTCCCATAGGACATCCCACGTACCACGACAACCCTGCTAGATACCGATATTTAATTTATAGCACATTAACTTAATTTTTAAAGATAGGAAACATATAAATGTGAATTTCTCAAAATATTGTTTTAGGCTGATAAGACCATTTGATGCAAAGGTGCCAAAATATTCTGTAAAAAGATGTTGAAAAACAATGAAAAAGCAGGTGCTTAAAACACCATTTCAACCCTGTATAGACATACATTCATAAAGGACATTTCGGCAAAATTTCTTTTCACGACTATGGTCAATAGGAACGAGTTGGTTAGCTTTCCTTGACCTATCTCATCCCACGTCCCACGAAAACCCTGAATAATATTTATTTGTTGATATTCCCAAAATTCAATTTAGTAAAAAGCCTGACAAAGCAAATTACACGAAATATTATAAAAAGAAATTTCGGAAATGTGCATTCCAAATTTGACATTGAAAAAATTTCGAATTTTAAAAATATTAATTATTTGTATGCTTGAGAATATGGGCTTCAATAGGTATGCTCATGCGCAGGTATGTCCATGAGATGTATTTCTCTGTCCCATCCCATGACAATTTGTGCCTGTTCCATGACACCCCACCCCACGTGATATGCGTGATTATAATATCAATATGGAATACAGTTCAAATATAATTATTAAATTTATGAAATTTTAGGTTTAATCTCTACTAAGTAGAACTACACGCAGAAAGAGACATGTAAAACGATAAAATTTATTGACTTTATTAGCCTTTCCTTTAAATTTATTTTGCAATATCAAGTATTGACTACCATGGGAAATACAAATGTGTGTAGTCCCATCGTATACCATGGGAATAGCATTCCTATGGACACAATTAGAAATGAGAATGGGCTTAAATTGGTTTAATTTTTAGGACTTTTGATGTATGAGTGTTTACATTTTGAAAATTGCACAAGGCTAGGCATTGACATGAAGAAAAGAAGATTTATTTTCAATTTATTCTTCGAAAAAAGTTCTATATTAATGAAGTCTTTAGGAAAAAATTGATGCCTAAGCATTCGATTCTTAGACCCTACTCTTTTTGAACAGAAGATGAATGTCAAAGGAAAGTTTTACTCGATTACGTTACATTTTCAATGGATCAAATGTCGAAATCAGTAGTTACACGACTTCAAGCTGGAGCAAAGCGGAGAATTCAAAATCGTGACGTAAAAACAAAATCTGTTGAGTGTATACGATCAAAGTAGAATAAAATCTCTGGCTCAGGGTCGCACGCAGAATTTTCTGACAAAGTATCTCAGCTGCAAAATATTGAAAATATAATAAATTAAATACCTTAGTTTTTAATATTTTTTATTTTTTTTCAAAAAAATGATTCCTCCAAATCCACGCTTTTGCGTATGCAATGCATGGAACGATTGAAAAAAGAGTGAATCCAAACGAAAGACCACCAATATTTAAAGGCATTTCAAGTGTTAACAATTAAGAACTCGACAAATGGCCTAGAAATATTGTAGTTGGTTGCAGGACGGTTAACACGTTCAAATTTGAGCCCTCTTGAATTATAGCTGATTTTTGAAAAAAATTATAAGGTTGTCGGGAAGTTCCTGGAAACTTTTAAAAAAGCTTATCCCTCACGGCAAATATTATTCGCAGGTGCATAATAACTTTTTTTAGGTAAGATGTCAGACCTACACAATACGTCTGCTCACAAAGCTTAGCTTAAGAATACCGCAGCACTATTAAGACAATTTTGTCAGAAGTCGTCAAATGGCCTCCGAATCAGCACTCTCACGCGACCTGTTGCGAATTTGTCTTCTCTACGACTTCAAGTCAGGACTTAATGAGTGACAATCAACCAAGAGAATCAACGAGGCATTCGGTGCGAGCACAATTGGGTAATCGACTGCTTATGTGTGGTTTCAAAGGTTCCAAGAAGGTGATACCGAAGACTCTCCTCGAAGTGGCCGACCGTCAGAAATCGACGATGATCAACTGCGCGCTCAAATCGAAGCTGACCCACAAGTGACAGTAAGGGATCTAGCGGAGAAGTTCAAGGTCAGTAAGACAACTATCGGCGATCATCTGAAGGCAATAGGCAACGTCAGCAAGCTCAATTATTGGGTGCCACACAAACTCTCTGACAGTAACCGACAGCGCCGTCTCGACGCATGCACATCTTTGCTTTCAAAAGAACGCACTATGGACTGGCTCAATACAATCGTGACCGGCAATGAGAAAGGGTGCTTGTATGCCAATGTCGTGAGAAAACGAAGTTGGTCGACAGGGGCACGCCGGCACAGGCACAACCAAGGCCAGAGATTCACCAAAAGAAGCTTATGCTCTTTGTTCGGTGGGACGTTAGTAGAATTATCTACTGGGAGATGCTCAGTCCAAACCAGACAATCAATGCCGACCTGTACTGCACCCAACTGCAAAAACTGGCTGATGCAATCTCTCAAAAGCGACCAAATTTGAAGAAGATGCGATTCCTTCACGACAACGCGAGACCTCATACAGCAAAGAAGACCCGAGAAAAGTTATTGCATCTACAGTGGGAAATTTTGATCCATCCTCCATATTCGCATGATCTCGCCCCTTCTGACTATTACCTATTCTGTTCGCTGCAGAATTTCATGAAGAACAAGGATTTTCGATCGGACGACGAACTCAAAATTTCTGTGGATGATTTTTTCCGGAGCAAATCTGCGATTTTCTTTAGAAAAGGTATCCATGAACTACCAAACCGTTGGCAGCAAGTGATAAACTCGAACGGTGATTACTTTGTTAATTGACTTTTTGTTATAAATATTTTTTGTTATGAAAGATACAGTTGTTTATAAAGGAGAAATTTTTGCTATTTTCTGGCATTTCCAGGAACTTTGCGGACAACCTTATATATTGTTTCTATAGTTTGCTATAAATCCTAAGTAAAATGAGTTGAAATGGGGGTAAATTTGTCTTTGAGAATGGGCATAGTTGCAGTGTACAATTTGTTCAAATGGATAAAATTGTGTCTAAATTATGTACTCATTATCATCATCACTGAAGAATTGTATATAAGAACAATAATCGCCGTTATTTATGCATCCAAAGTCAAAATGCCATATTGAGACATATTGAGTGAAGGATTTTGACTATCCATGGAATACGGATACTCACAAAATTCAATTTCTAGCTTACTATAAAAATGCCTTCTCGATTATTCTAATCCTGGCTATCGAAACTTCGATTATCTGTACCAGCATTGATAGTAAAAATGTGCGTGTTGATCAAGTTGACAACGTGGTTTGGGGTCAGATCCCATCAAAATTGTCCTGATTGTTGAATTACAGGAACTTTCCGCAATGAAGAGTGATAGAAATCGAAAACAAAGCACAATTCCGATGTTGTCAGAGCTGAATTGTAGTAACTTAGCATAATTCCACATAATTTTTACGTGGATAGTTTTTGTTTCATCAAAGAGGTTAAAACATCATCCCTGATTACTTAAAATTTTGGCCTATCTCAACTTAATGGTCTCAAGTTGTTCGGATAATTGAGGCCAATCGAATATCAAAAAGAAATTTGATTTATTCCAAGAAAATAAAAGTCACGGAATTTTGAGATCAGCTAACAATGCATATCCTTAAATTTTTTATTTTTTATAATTTTTTGATAAAATCATTTTATTAAATATTCTTAAATTACACATAAATTTTCTCTATTATTCTCATGTACTTGGGCTGAGCTTGGTCTGACGCAGTTGTTCTAAGGCAATTATCTAAGCTGAGCTTTGAACCTGAGTATACTCAATTCAGTCATAACAATCTGTTTCTATGAAAATATAATATCGTGTCAAGCGCACATATCATAATTTAAAAGTGCATATTTTTTAAAAACTGGCTCAAAAATCGGCAGGTGATGCTAAGTTCACCTCGGCTGTACTGAAACCAGAGGGCGAAAAAATTGATAGTCAGACTCGCTTTAAATAATGCTATTTGTTTTACTCAACTCTCCCACCTTTCCTGCGATATAGTATGTTCTATGGCCCTGTACCGTACTCCTGAGTAAGACGGTTGCATTTGGCCTAAGTTATGTTTGTAAGTTGTACTAGAAAGCAATAAAATTAAACAAAATATTGATGAGTAAATAGGTTTAATACAAGAAACCTTAGAAGTCATTAAATTTTCAATTGTGTTAAATTTGGTTAATTTGTTACATAATGCATCAATCTTTTATTTCTGACTTTTTAAAGTACATGAACGAGACTTCGTTAACCATACCAACTGAACCGGTGGGTAGATACGTTCGACAGTCTGCATTTTCACCAATTTCTTGAGAATTTTCTTCAAGTTCATTTAATATGCGAGTGTTGAAACTGTTTTATGATATACAGAATATAAGCATATGTGATTACTAACTAATAGTTGCTTAACGTGTTCTAAGTATTTGGCAATTTATAATAATTGGCATGCACTTTGTTAATACGATTAACAACAAACAATAACATGAGCAAAAAGACTGACAAAAAGGCGTCGAAGCCTCCGCCGAAAGTTGCTTCTCTAACAAAAGATAATGAGGGATATTCGAATTTTGATGGCCCTGATGATACTACAAACCTGATTCTCAATGTTGAACAGAAAAAACTCTTTGTTCACCGGTAAGCAATTTTTAGTAGACATATACTAAACTTTTAATTGAGAATATGCACAGATATCAATTATTTGAAATATTCAGATATTTGAAATTCAAATCATTTTGTAGAAAGTAAAAAAGAATTCACTAATTTTTCAATAGTAGATGATTTAAATTAAACTATTAAATAATTCATGTAACTATGAAAATTTCATATTTATGGAAATTTTCAGACATAGCTTCACTGAAAAAGCGCAGGGATTTTCTGTTAATAGACCATTTTTCAATTTTAAACGAATTCTTCCTAGTTTGCATGAATCTGCGCAGCCAGTTTTACACGTAGTTTATATAGGAAATACAATCTGTATAATCCTCAAAATCAGTCAATTAATTATAAGTAAAAGATCAATATGTTGTGATCATTGTTTGTTAATAAATTCGATGTAAAATTGTAAACTAACAACGAATAGATAGCGGGTTTCTTTTTGTAAAAAAACTTCATAATCAATGCTGATTTACAAATATTGATATTACAACCGATATATGGAATCGTTTTGCTTAAATTATATAAATTATGTAGTGACGTAATGGCTGTCAACTGCCAATCATTGACAAAAGAAATTTGCCAAATGTTTGAAGATCAACGGGAAACAAAAGATCCAGTGGAAGATGAAAAAGATAAACTTAGTGCGGGATTATTAGATCAGGTCATTGATAAAGCAGAAGAATTAGATGATAACATATCTCAAAAGAAAAGTATTGCTGATGACATATCTCAAAAACAATTAGACAACGTTTCTGTCAAAAATTCTATCGATGCAGATGCACAATTAAATAATGAAGAGGTGATTTCTACGTACTTGTATATATATATATATATATATATATATATATATATATTTTTTAATATCGAAGATGATTCATGTTAGCTATCATTTGTATAATTTCGAAAATGTCGAAAATTTGAAAAATATTGTTTGCAAGAAATAATAAACTAGAAGTTTTAAAAGGATGAGCAATTCAATTCATCATTTGATACTCAGAAATATATTTTAAAAGGCAGCAAGGCGTATTTAAAGTTTAGAAATTCCAGATANTATATATATGTAATTTTGAGATATGCTATATAAATTCATTTAGTCTATAAGCACTTGTTGATGTATTTCAACCACTTATGGGTCACAATCAGAATATAATATTGCTGCAAATAAAACTTTACAAAAATATTACACTAAATAATTAAAAAATCATATATGCATGCATTAACTAAAATAAATAAGTTCTTTTGATGTAATTAACTTGCTTGTTTAAAATAAAATTATGATCTTCTTTCTTTAATATAATTGCTTCTGCTATTTTGGTGTTCTTTGTTCTTATTATGATGTCAAAATTATTTTCTTTAAGTTCGTGATGATGTTGATAGAGTTTTGTGCTTAAATGTCTACTAAGCTGTTCTTTTATTCTCTTTCCGAATTGTCGAACTGTTTCACCAATTTATTGCAGTTGTCACATTTATATCTATAGACAATTGATTAAACAAGTTCTTTTGGAATTATATCTTTATTCTTAAATATATATTCTGTTTTTTTATGATTCAAATATTGCTCTTATCTTAACTTTTTTCAGTTTCTTATTAATGATCTTCAATTTTTTCTTCAGCGATGTAAGTTGGTATTGAATGTATGGTAACTTCCAATAAATTTTTTAACTTGTAGGTTCACTTCTTCAATATATTTCGATGATCCATAATTGGTTGAAATGCATCGACAAGTCCTTATAGACTATATATATATAACAGGTCTTCCAAGAAGTGGGGTGCGATTAACAATTATTAAAACTTTGATTCATTGTTAACAATTACTAAAAGTTTGTTTCTTTATTTCAAACTTAACAATGTGTGAAGTAGGTCCAGGGGGGTGATGAAATTGTTGATCAAAGTCCATACACTTTGGAAGCACGACTATTAGCAGCAGCGTGGTGGCATGAATCCGGAAAAACAAAGTATGACATGAAGGTTGTTCGCCACAGGTTTACTGAAAAATTCAATGAAGTGGTGCCAAGAGGAGAAAAAATAAGATAATGGGAAGACAAATTGTTGTTAACGGGTTCCATCTTGAATAAAAAGCCGCTCTGGCCGTCCCAAAGAAAGATCAAGCAAAGTTGCCGATATTGAACATTCAGTTAGAAAGTCGCCAACAAAAAGTATACGTAGTCGTGCATCTGAATTGGATATGACGAAATCAACACTCAATAATGCCATGAAAAAAGACTGTAATTTTAAAGCTTTCCGACCAACCTTGGTGCAGTTTTTATTTTTCATCATTTACTAATTGTTCATAAAAACAAATTTTTACGAATCATTTTACATACATTTTCGAATCGCACCCCACTTCTTGGACGACCTGTATATACTTAATATCAATACAGAATCGTATTTCGTAAAAAATTAAGTTATATTTGTGGTTGAAGACTTGAAATATTTTTATATGAAAAATTTTTGTAGTAAAATATTTAGCATCCAGATGAACAAGAAGAAAAACAACCTGTTGAACCACTGGAAATGACTCTGGAAGATAAGCAACATTCACAAATACTGGAGTTACTTAAGATAATGTACCCGCCACATAAAGCAGTAACAGGTAAAAGATCATGTTTTAGAAAGTATCACAGTCACTTCCAAGTTTTAAGTTATAAAATATTTTAAATATCTTTAAATTTTACAACCCTGAAAGATGTGGTTCTCTTCTTGGAAATAATCGACAATTTTTCAATTCATATACATTTCTTAATAATTTGCACTACTACAATGGCAGATTAAATGGGTAAGGGGCTGTGTCTTTCAAAATTATACTAACTACGCTACCAACATAGGATAAGCTGAGGCACAAAATTATTTCATTTTAAATTGGGTTTCCAAAATTGAAAAAATTGAAAAATAATAATCTTAGATCTTGCTTATCAAAATATTTTTATTGGGCAAGCCTGTTTGTGTTTGATTTTGCTGTGCAAATTATATATATATATATATATAATTTTAGGTGTTTGCAAAACTGTAATGATTAATGATACTTTTATTACTTTATATTTAGTTATATTTATATACGGAATTCTTCTAGTAAAATTTGTAATAATTGTGTACAACCACGTCTTAATATTATGGACAACTCTGATGAATATTATGCTTAAATTATAGGATACCCAAAACAAAAGATTTTACAGAGAAATAAGCGTACAACTTTAATTGTTTGTACAACTGAAACAGCTACAAAGTATCTGCATTCAAGTTAGGATTCATAAGCGTTATGAAAACCCATGGTGGGCCGTAGTTTGCCCACCCTTGATGTACGCTATACTCTGTATTATGATGGACAAATTATATCATTAGAATTCTCAATACGTTGCAAAGTCAGTGAACATGTCTTAAATCAATTGAAATACCCCCATAACGAATTTGAAAATTGATCGTTTTGATATAATTGTATTGTTGTACTTGAAATTACTCTTGGTAATAGAATTCCTTTAGAAGAAAATGTAAACTACATTGCACCACTTGCTGGTGAGTACGACATCGAAAATATAAAGACACATTGTGAAAAGATTTTAATGGAACGCGAGTCAACTGTAAAGCTTTTGCTGATGGCCCAAGAATGTAAAGTAAGTATTAACTTTAAGGCTAATAAATTGCTTGAATGCAGAAATCTAAAATAACTTGAACTGATATGCTCAATAATTTAGCTCATCATATTAATAATGTTTCAAGAAAATTTAGTTTTGCAAGTAATCTAATGTGAACCAATTATTATCGTTCTGAGTTCATGTTATATTGGTGATTTCTTTAACAAAAATGTTGAAACCCGTTTTAAATTTTTGTTTGAATTTATTTGAATTATTTTTCATTATCGCTTTTGTTTGAATTAGTTAATGCTATGAATGCAGTGCTAACAATATTGGATTTTTTAAAAGAATACCGTTGTAGTGTATATGCATATATAGTTGAGTATGTCAATGTGTCATCCATACTATGTCACTTTATAAATATTTCTACCCTCAAGAAACTATTTTAGATTATTTTATCTCGTGCAATTATTTGCTACCTGATTTCTTATATTTTTATATGTTCAAATCTTTATATTTTTATATTTCCACATAGCATTTGTTGGCAATATTTTCCATGTAGGCAATTCAGTTTAATATGTAGCTTATTAAATTTTTGTAAGCGTGCATTATTGATTATTGAGAATAATTCAATTTTTCATAAACTATTTCTAACTCGTGAAATAATTCATAATCAAGTAAGTCAGTGAATAAGATGATATGATTCAATTTATTAAGTTCACATCTTGAATGTATGTATTGAAATGTTACTTTTTCAAGTATTTTTCATTTATATTAATAAATGATCTCATTTCAGGCAATCACCTACAAAATATTAAAAAATTACTCGTTCTTGTGTTTATAATGCATGAGCAAAAGAAGTTTTAAATTTACGATTATGATTGTTGGAATTCCAACTCTACTTGATTGTTTTGCTAAAATACTGTTTTTTAGTGAAAATATTTTTGTTTTTTGTTGAAGTTTTGTTGCATGTTTAAGAAATTCTAAATAATCAATTTAAATTAAAATTATTGATTTCATCAGAAACGATAGAAACTTCAAAGTCAATTTTAATAAATATACTAGCAGCGACCAGATAGTAATAAGTCATCATCAATAAATTCTATTTCAAATGTTTTTCTGCGAATTAAAGGTTTGTATATAAACCTTACGATACCCAGAACTTTGACCATGGAACTTAAGGCACGCCTTTTGGGAACAACGAAATTAAATCAGGGAATATTAGACACAGGTCAAGAAACAACAAACATATTTAGTTATATCATGCATTATACTGTGTAATATAATAACAATAGCTTAAGGCTCATACTGTTAGGCTAGGTCATGTTTGTTACGTGAAAAATCTGCCGTAACTGGCCGACACGTTTTGAAAGACAATGGGCGACCCATGCTCGCCAATTGTCTTCTCTTCCCGATGCCCGCCCTCCCGTTTCTTCACTGCCCGGTGCCCCCGTTGCCCACTGTGTCAGAAATCCACCCGTCAATAAATATAGACTGTTAGCTAAATTGAGTTAGATTTCTAACATAAGCTTTACAAAACCGACCGAACTTTAAAAAGGGAATTAGATTAAAATTTGCATGGCATATTATATTTGTAATCAAACACAAATACATCTGAATAAACACTTTAAAAAACAAGTATGAACCGAAATATTCAGATAAGTTTCTGGCAAAATACTGAGTGCTCATGCCTGTTTCTTGTTCACGATATGTCAAGTCGAGTATTATCTTCGATGTTTCCAATTTTTTTTCTTCAGTAAGTTCTATTAATGAGAGCTCTATAGAAACATCCTTGCAAACTGTAGATAACAATTCAGTTTCTAAGTCTCTTACTGTATTATGTCTCATGATAATGAAGGCTCGAAGTTTACATATCAATGCATAGTCAATGCTATTTGAAGCACAATACTCCCATGTTCGTGATAATTGCATTATTGGGCAATTATAGGGAAGACTGATTGCATCTCGAAATTTATCCCTGTTTAAGTAGAAGCCAAGATTTAATGATGGTGTGATAGTTAGCCATGAAGATGTTCCTTTTGGCTCCAGCAGATGAGGACTTCGTTTAGTTTCAGAGGAGCAGTTATTTAAAATAGACAATTTCTTTGTGGTATTGAAGATGCTATATATATAGTGAAGTTGCATTAATGTATATAGTCAAATATTTACTTATATTGGAAATGGTATCTATAGTCATTTAAAGCAATTTTGATATTTCTGAAATTAGATTCAATCTTGATGACATTGTTTTAATGACAAGATCTATAAACATCAACATCTTTAAGATCTAGATACCCCAATAAAATTCCAAAAGAAATTTTGTATGATTTCATATTGTGTAGAGTAGTGCATACAAATGTTTAAATGTGATATCTGAAAAATAGTTTAACAATTCGCAAGCATATAATTATAAGTTTAGTTACAAAACCTTACTGAAAAAGTTGCGGAAGATTTAGCTGAAAACAAGATATCAGACTTGAAATCGCAAGACGGTTTTAACGATTTAGATGCGAACAGTCAAGCTGAATTTTACCGCAGACGAATACAATATCTTGAAGGGAACCAACAGAAGCTCGAAGAAAGTGCTTCGCTTATCTATTCGCTAACGAAGTTAGTCACTAACATAGTTATGTTATTCAGACATTGATATTATATATTTAGATGTATAATGCCCATGCATAAATGCACGTCCGTTGACGACAATAGGTATGGATATCTTGTAATCACAACGACAGATGAAAATGGTAAAAAAACACGAAGCCAATTCAATGATTCAGGCCTACTTAATCATCGGGAAATCAACAACAAGTGCAAGGAATGTGTGATAAATTTTGGAAAAGATTCATTGAAGGAACTTCTAGAACTCGATAAAAAGGGTGCTTTTGATCATATCAAGAAGAAATTTGAAAGTGAGAAGAAAGGAAGAGGAGGGAAAACTGGAAATAAGCCTGGCAAAAAATAGACTACCAAAAAATGAAAACCATGTTATTAGTAAATTCACAAATTGATCAATGTAATAAAAGTTTGATAAAATTACATATAAATACATATTGGGTAAAACTAATGAATATGACGAGTACTGTCCATGAAAGTTAGCTAAGTAAAGTTCTTACATATACATTACGTTGTCGGGTTAATTAGTGCGCTAAAATAGTGGCTAATTAGTGAGCCTTAATTATGTTGTTATAAATGATCTACTTAATAAGATTGTTACATATAACAACAACATTTATTAAAATGTTCATGTACATGTATATATATATATATATATATATATATATATATATATATGCATTAATTTTACAAATTTAAGAATATAAATTATGCATTTCGTTATGAGATTAGTTATCACGATAATTATTTTTTGATTACATTTATTAACTACATATAATTTAATAAATATTTTTCACATACTGTTTTTGAGTTGTACATCATATTCTAGAATTAGTCAGATTTTTCATTTTTATTTTTTTTCTATTGTTTGACGCTATTTAGAGTTGCAAATAGTATTTGATATTGTAAAAAGCAACTCAAAATATAGATATTTCATTTTAGATAATTGATAATTTTTTTGTACTGTAGTCCAATTGGTTCCATTCCATTGCGATAATTGAATAATTCAAGAATCCGTTCTTCATTCACTTTCTATTATACTTAGTTTTTCCAAATATAATTGTTTTAAAATGATTAGAAATACTAAATTTTCTTTTCTAAAATATCGATGAACATTAATACTTTGAAGAGCTTCTAATGATTTTCTCCAATTTCGATTTTGCTTTTTTTCCTTAAGTTAGTTAATAAACAAGATGAGTACAAGAAATGGGATAAAACAAGTGATCGAAAGAGTATTACCTTCTATTCTATTGGTATAAACTTTGCAATTTTTGAATTGATCTTATACCACACGCCATTTTCTTTATATTGTTTAACTCTTCTTCAAAACTCAATTTATTATCAATTATTACTCCCAAATATTTCATTTTTGGTGATTCCTGAATGACGTTGTTGATTCATTTCTTCAATTTTTAACTACCATTAAAATAGTTTTTTCAATATTTAGTTTTAACAAATTATTATTAGAGAGTGATTGCATTTTTTCGACATTTTCTTTTAAGGTTAAAATATCACTACAATAATTAGAGTATCATCTATAAACTGCACATGATTACTATTAATGTGCTGATCCATATCATTTACATATAACTTAAATAGTAATGGACCCAGTACTGATCCGTGCGGTACTACATGGTTTAGTTCCAATGAATTTGATATTTCTTCTTTGAATTTTACATACTGGTATCTATTACATAAATAACTAGTAAATCAATTAAGGAATCACTAAAATAAAATTATAATTTTGCTTTAACTTCACCAATAAGATAGAATGGTTTATTGAATTAAATGCCTTTGAAATATTTAATGACGCTATATTTTGTTTATTCCCCCCCCTAATTTTGATCTCTAGTCTTCAATCAAACTGATGTTTTGATATAAATACATTTTGTTCCACAGATAAGTTAATTTGGTTGCATAATAATTTTTCGCATATTTTATTAATTGTTAATAAAAGTGAAAATGGCACCTAAAATCACGACAATGACGCCAAAAGTGGCACTTATACATGAGAAAATGGCATTAAAGAATTTTTCCAAATGAAAAAATTCATTAAACTAAGGATCTATATTAATCTAAAAATACTTCTTTTACAAATTCACCAGAATATTGGGCAATATACTTTTTCGCATTAGAAGATAGATATCTGTTAACTCTCGGGATAACTAAATCAAGCAGTATTTTTGAAAAAATGATCATGTGATGTGATGCGATAATGCTAAATATATTGTTTTCTTTTTTCAATGGCTAAGAGAGCAGAAATAAATTTGCTTGGCTAATTTGCATGTCCTGTGCAGCATCATGCTGAATATAATCACCAATTGAATTGGTATACTCCGTTGCTATATAATCAATTACACTATTAATTTGGATGTTAAGATATGCTTGGAATTAAAAAAACCATGAAAACATTCAGAAAAATGTGTACGCTTAATATTTCTGGATGCATTAAATGTAGAACTTAAAAATGGCATTCTGTGACCTAAAACTACTGAAATTGCATTTACGGCAGTTGGTTGTCCTGCATATATTTTACCCAGGCAAACTAATGATTTTTCGTTTATCGTAATTATTATTTTAATATTAGTAAACAGGGAAGGTGTTATTTCATTGCATGACAATGCTACTCCTACTCCACATGCAGCGGCCACTTCGAAGAGCTAGGCTGGGAAACGTTACCACATACACCCTATAATACAGACCTAGCTCGTTCGAACATCCATCTATACTACTATTCCTATCATCTAATTATCTAAAAAGTGTTATTTTCAGTCATTAAGAAGTTTGTTACTAACTGATATAGAAAACCAATACAAATAGGGTTCAAAAGTCAAAATTATTTACAAACGAAGGATAACATTACTTCAACATCATCCTTCCAAAATCCCATTTCCTCAAAACAAGCGGACATTACCTATAAAACACGTAAAATTTAAAAAAGTGCAAAATTCATTTATTAATATTCCCCCGCCTATAGAATGATCGACATATTGAAATTAAGACCATGTTTTAAAACTAATGTTTCTAAAAATTGAATAGATCTGATATATTTGAAAATAAGAGGGTTTACAATTTGCAACGTAGATTGCAATATAAGCAGAAATTCAAATTATATAATTTAAATGGAATTTTGGAATTTCAATTATGCATTTATAATATTTGACGAACCTTTGTATATTAATTAAAAATTTAAACTTCTTTTTGAAAAGTTGAATGCTTTTTGCAAAAGGGAACTTAAGAAAACGATGCAAAAAAGCAAAAGAGAGAAAAATAAAAAGATCATCCAATGTAGTAATGAAGTATATAACAAATATATGTAGTTGGTACAAAATCCACAGTATTTTCTAAAAAATCGTATACTTAGCATGCATTGAATTTCTTGGTAAAAATATTTGAAGTTTTCTAAATAGGGTATTGCAGTAATTTCACACTCGAACTCGATTTCAGAATTAAATGATTATGCTATGTACATGTACATATATCATCATGCACAATACATAACGGCCAGACATGCGATTGGAGGCTCCAGAACTACTCATAGCTTTGTTTTACATACATTTACATAATAGAAATAATGTATTTACTCGTTGCCTTCAAGCAAAAGCTCGTTAAAAATGAACTGGTAAATTTTACTTCTGATATTGCAGCAAGTTTTACATTATGACAAATACAAATGTTATATTTAGCTATTAAATACACAGATTCATAAAATATAAAAGTCTATGTTAAAATTCTTTTTGCACAGTATTTTCACATTATTCCAAATGGCTCTAATCGATAAAATAACCTTATTTTCAGTTTCTTTAGTTCAGAACAAAATGAAAATCGAATTGAAAAATGTCACTGTAAATTGGCATTCTCTCAATCTGTAACACATAATTTAAAATAAAAGCTTCTATCTACACAATGATTTACTGAGAATTTCGTATTCCTCTTCCGGAGGAGAAAAACTGTCGACTTCATAATTAAGCTTTCTATAAAACGATAAAGCAACCGAATTATGCTTGAAAACAGTTAGCATAACTTTCTTCATTCTTGCGTACATGCCGAGTAGTTCTAGAATTTTCATCAAACGGGTTCCAATACCCAATCCTTGACATGCAGCCAATGTTTGTATTTCATAACAATAAACTACTGGAATTAAATCTTCCATTACAAAACGAAGATGAACAAATCCTACTAAGTTCCCATCCTGATCACAAACAAGGAGATATCGGGCATCGTCATCAGTTAATTCCGACCTAAAAGACTTCCATAAAAATACATAAGACGCATAAAAGCAAATATGATGTAATTTAGTTTTTAAACAAAAAATAGGTAACTACCAAATATCATTCAAATATTAACATTAAGCGACATCAGTGTTGCCTATCTTGTAGTTGTCATGTTATTGGGAATAGGAAACCAATTTTGATACTGTTAAAATGTTCAGTCCTCATACCAAAGACAGCAAAGCAAATTCGCTAATGTAAAAAATCACTGGAATTTCTATATAAATAAATATATCAGTTAGAAGCAGCATCGTATAAACTTCAAACCTTGTGTAATGACTTTCAAACAAATATATTTTATAATGTGCAATATATTAATACATAGTAAATTCGAAATAATGAATTTCAACATACTAATTCCAATTGCGAAAAATCTCTTAACCATGTTATTACACATTTTGAGATTTTTGGATCAGATTTCCAATAAATCATATTAATATTACAAATCGATTTGAACTCTTCATAATATGAAGTCTTGGTAAAAAAAATGTTTCCAACAACATATTTATAAGCAATTTACAAATATAATATTGTGAACACAATGAATCTATTCGAATTTTTAAACTACTAAAATCAAATTCTTCCAAAAGGTTATGTATATTTTAAATCGATACAAATGCGAAATTTCATCAAAAAGTTTATGCTCTCAAAATTTCATGTGGAAAAAATCAAAACACTAATTTGTATCAGAATGTATCACTATACGTTATAAAAGCACATTTATATTTCAACAAATTTTTTCATAACGATTTCTGCCTGTTACATTTTTGTAAAATTCTACAAATATATACACGGTTAAAAAATTCATTGGGAAATTTTCACCTTAAGCTTAAGCAATTTTCCCATATTGGAACGTTGTTAGATCAACTGCATTATTTCTTGGTGTCAAATTTTCTGTTTCAGGTGAATCATTACGAAATTGCCTTGGAGTTAACATGTAGTGTAAATCTCATTGTCACATATGTACATTGCAAAACGACCATTGTCAATTATGTTGACTATTAAAAATAGAATAATTGGCATTTTTTATGTACATCAACAAAAGGCGGTAATCAAAACAATGTTAGAATTAAAGTTAGGACCAATCAAAATTAACCATAAAATATCGTTCCAAATTAAAAGAGGCACTTAGATGCAATATAGTTTCTAATGAGTTGGCGAAATATCACATAAATTAAAAAATTGCTTAGCGAGTTGAGAAAATCATTCAATATTACATATTTCGAATGACTTAATTCACTAAAAAATCCGTGAAGCAATTGTAAGGTTCCCCACAATACGAGGCTGGAAGCAAATATTGCAATAATTACAAAAAGAAATATTCCTAAAAATTGAAGTCATGAAGATGAAAACACTGTACACAACAGCTAAATTACCATTTGCTAACTTTTCGCCATCCTCTTTGAGATGTTGAGTAAATGCCTTTCATATTGGCTTCTGTAATGTGGTAAATTGCTTTTTTAATATCAGCGTTTAGGTCCTCAGCCCAAGCATATCTAATTGTAAAATTGCTTTGATCATTAACAGAATATAACAAAAATGATGGTACCAGTCGAAAAGTAGGATTTCTCTCGGCTGTTGCCTTCTGACATAACAAATAATTTTCTTTAAAAAATATAGTATCCTGTTTTCGTTGGTTTTTCTTGAGTTTTGCTTTAGAGACCTCCATCTGAAATAAACAACGCACATTGTGCAATAAATTAAAAAAATATAATTCACATTTATTACTCCAAATTCCTAAGTCAATGGAAATCTATATAACACAAATATTTTCATTTAAGCTTTCAATAATGCATATGAATTCCATTAAAAAATGTGAACCATCTAATTCTGGTAGACAAAACTTGAAACAAAAACTAATGCTCTATTCAATTGATTGACTACCAAAATCAATACATATGTGTTTTAACTAAAAGACATTAGCTTTTAAAGCCAAAGGGTAGACTTAGTTTAGCAGATTCGTCCAATACTTTCAAGGTGACGCCTTATACAATATTCACTTTATCGAAACCGAAGATTCAGCTCAAATTAAACACTTCCAATTAATTTCATACAGTCATAATGACAGCATCAAATCACTGAAAATTATTTTTATTAAAAGATCGGCTAAACACTTTCCTCAAGAAATGATTGTTTGGAAATACCGAAAAATATTGATTTAAAATGAAAATGCAATATTCCTTTAAACAATCGCTGTGAACGCTCAAGACTTATTTCAACGCTATACAGTGAAAATTCGTTACATTTTTAGGCCCTACTTATTTTTTTTAATAGTGATTCAATCGCCTTGAAATTTGGCAGGTAACTTCTCTTAACATAGAATATTAGATATGCATAGTGATATTGAATATTGTCACCATATTTTGCTTCCCTCCTCGCAGGTCACGTCCTACCGTCCAATAGCTATTCTATCTCGACTGTCTATCATCTTTGAACGCCTTGTTTTTCGTTATGTATTCCCAAAAATTCGTCACCTCATCTCTTCCTCTCAGCATGGCAACCTTCCTGGTCGCTCTACGATTACTAACCTGCTCACTCTGATCGAAAACTGCTACTTTCACTCTGATAGTAATGATCCTGGTTGTATTATCTTTCTTGACATCTCAAAAGCGTTTGATCGTCTCCCTCATTCCATTCTGCTTGACAAGTTACGTTTATTTGGTTTTGATGTGGATTTCATCGAACTGTTCCAGTCCTACCTGACCAATCGCCACCAGTGTGTCAAAATCAACTCGTCTATCTCTTCTCCTGTCCCCGTTACTAGTGGTGCCCCTCAAGGCTCAGTGTTTGCTGTTCTTTTCTTCCTCGTTGCCATTAACGACCTCCCTCATTCTGTTCTCAACTCGTCTTGCCTGTTGTATGTCGATGACACTGCGATTTTTGATTTTGGTTGGTCTTTTGCGTCGAACATTTTTTCTGATCTTGAGCACTTGTCTACTTGGTCCTCTGTCAACCATCTCGATTTTAGCACTACCAAGACATGTGGTATTTCCTTTTCTGTGGCTCCCCCTTCTGATTTGCCTCTACCTGTGAACTTTGCGCCTCATCACACTCATCTTGGAGTTCAACTTGCTGCAAACTTAAATTGGACTGGACATGTGTCTTTGTGTCTCCGCAAAGCTAATTCCTCGCTATTTGCCCTTTTCCGTAATGTTCCTTTTAATACCTCGTCCGCTGTGAAACTCTCTTTGTTCAAGTCCATTCCTCGCGCCATTCTTCTCTACGCGTCTCCTTGTTGGTGGCCTTCTCGTGCTTTGTTCCACTCCATGGAACGTTTCCAGAAACGCGCTTTCAAATGGATTTCCTCTTTGGACTATAAAGACGCTCTGCTGAAATTCTCCACTCTCCCGCTGTCACTCTACTTCCATGCCTGTGATCTCCTTCTGTTCAATCGACTACTGACTCGCAAATTGGATCTTGATCCTTTTGATTTCATTAAGTTCTCCAATTCCTGCTGCACTCGCTCTGATGATGTTGTCACCTTCTCCATTCGTCGTACAAAGAAACATCGCACCCTTCACTCGTTTTTCAATCGTGCTTGTACTGCTGCTAATTACATCTTGACTCGCAACCCTCCAACAGCGATTGATTTCTTTTCCCCACCACCGAGCTTCAAGAAATCTTTGATGGCTTTCCTCTTTGCTGAGCCCTTCTCCGACTTCGCCTACTCTTCCATTTGCTCCTATTTCATCTCCTGTGACTGTCCTCGCTGCCGTAAAACTTGACTTGTTTTTATTTTCTTGTTGTGTATGCCTTCAGCGGCTAAATAAAGTCATTGATTATTATTATTATTATTATTATTATTATTCAACATTTTTTCAACAACGTCAGCACCATATGAAATTTCTTATAAGAATGTACTGATAAAATGAATCGACGCAATTGTCTATTTTTTGTACAAAAATGCATCCCGGGGAATAAGACGAGCCAAATTTAATAGTCGGAATGCCTTCTGCGCCGGCATTCAATGCAAGTGATAACAAAATGGATTTTATGGCGAAACTAAAGTTTTCCGTATATTTATTCGTTATAATTTCTTTGCACTTTTATTCAATAGTTTTTACTGACAAATTTTTACTTTTACAATACAACCAGCGAGTCGATATATACAGTGTTGGCCATTAATTTCCGACCACCAAGTTTATTTTAAGTAAAACTAATATTTTTATTACTTACAAATTTTATTCAAATCATCAGTTATAAATTGAAACAAATATGTGAGAATGTTATTATAGAATACAAGAAATGCTCTTAGGTGAAGTTTATTACAAAATTTACAGTTTGTTCAGTATTTTGTTGTGCCACCATTTGCTCTTTTGACAGCTTTGATACGTCGAGGCATGGAATTTATCAGCGACCGACAGTATTCCAAAGATATTTCCTTGCACCAGGCCTGAGGAATAACGTCTTTAAGATGATCTAGAGATGTTGGATTTCTTTTAGCCACAGCTGCCTTTAATTTAACCCAAAAATTTTCAATTGGGTTAAGGTCCGGTGAGGACCCCGGCCAAGGACTCAAAACTGTAATATCATTCTCACGCAGCCAAGATTTAACCTCTCGAGACTGATGACATGGGGCGCCATTGTGTTCAAATACAGTACACCTTCTAGTTGTTATCCATTGGGGCATTTTTTCCTTGAGAATTTTCAAATATTCCTTAGAGTTTACAGTCTTCCCCTGTTCTACAAAATAAATACCACAACGGCCATTGGCGCTTATTGCTCCCCAGACCATAAGTGAGGGACACTTTTAACTGCTGCTATTGTGTATCGGGAATTATAACGTTCATTTTTTGTTCGCCGAACAAGAGATCGATGTGGGTTGAACGGCTTAATTTGTGTCTTATCTGAGAACATTACATTTGCCCACTGGTCTTTATTCCAGTTCTCATACAGTCTACAGAACACTAACCTATCATTTATATTTTTCTTTGACAAACGAGGTTTGAAGGCAGGCCGGCATGAACGGAGTCCTTCATCAACAAGAATTGTTATTGGACTGACTATAACATCTGCAGGTAGGTTTGCACGAATTTCTGTATTTGATATTGAAAGATTAATGAATACAGAGCGTCGAATCTTGTTGTTGGTTTGATGACTTGTGATACTTGGTCTTCCTGGTTGCCTTTTTCTTGATGTGGATCCAGTTTCTTTGATTTTGCTAATGATAATCTAACTGCAATCTGACGTTCGCTATAGCCATCTTCCCACAAATGTTTGATATTAGCACGATTAGCTTCACTAGTTGGCATTTCAGCACTATCAAATATATGGCTGTTGTACCTCTCTGAGTATATTACAACATTTAACCAGAATGTAGCCAAATGAAATTCACTTTCCGTTCTATCTGTATTTTCATTGGCTGTTATTATCGATTTACTGAAGCTCACGAGGCTCCCAATGTAAGAGGAGGCATAGGAGACAGAATGGCAAAACTTGCCGAAGCAAGGCATAGCAGAAGTCATCAAAAACAAGTACGAATGATTCTGGATCAACTAAACCCCAGAAAGGAACGGGTCCGCATAGATTCATAAGACGGCCGAGAACATCGTGCGGCGAAATTACAACCTATGCAGCCCCCCTCATTTCTGTAGAAAGTTTAGCTGCTCATGGTCATCTATTAAGATATAGCAGACATAATTACGACTGAATAGAACTGAACTTAAAATTTTATTGATCGATCGCGCACAGAGCTGCACTATTTAAACATAAATTAATGTAAATAGCACATGTAAAACCTGCCAACGGTAGAACAAAATAAATGTCTGTATTGACGTCATCAGCGTGATACGCTACACAGGATGTATTTGTGCATAAATGGAGACGACTAGCGGAGAGCAAAGTAAGCGCGCCAAGAAACGAAGATGAGAAACAAAAACGGAAAACAGAGATGAGAAGTAAATGGAGGCGGGAAATCCTACTACTGATGCCAATATATATATATATATATATAT
>CABFPE010000267.1:1017305-1029127 GCA_900660155.1 Hofstenia miamia
CATATATATATATATATATATATATATATATAAAATCTTTTTATGTTCAAACTTTAAATTAGGAGTTAAAGGTAAAGAATTAAATTTAAATGGAAGCCAATTGCTCTACTAAAAAAATAAAAGTTACGTGTTAGAGAAAATAAAACCGATTAACATCCGAATTTACCTGTTAAATTGACTACATTTTAAAAAAAAACTATTTGTTAGTAAGTGCAAACCCCTATTGATTGAACGAAAACCACTTGAACTCAAAATTATCCAATCACATTGATCGATATATTTACTTGTTCAACAAAAAGTTAATCACTTGTGCGTGCTGCCTTATTGATTTCAGTTCTAGCATTTACGTTTTTGATTAATCGAATTAGTTTAGTAGTAATGTTTACAAGAAAAAAACTAAATTTATCACTCTGCGCTGGGAACCTATCCGGGAGAAGAGGCCAAGGAGATAAGATGTACTAAGTTTCCCTCTATTAGGCAAGTGATGTGTCTTTTATCTCACCTTCAAAGATATGAGAAGAATCGTTTTCTCTCACAATTGAAAATGTTGTACGACATTATCAAAATGCAAATGTGAGAAGCCATTGATAATGACATAGCATTTATGAAAACCATGATGACTGATAGAAATACTTCATACTCAGGCTTGATTGAACGAGCATCTCAAGCCGCCTTTAAACGTGAAAAGAGAAAGACTTCGGAGGACGCAAAAAGAGATTATCAAATTGGTCAAATAATTGAAACAACTGTATTCAAGTCCTCAACAGGTGAGCCTAAACGAAAACACCGTCGTGTAGTCAAATCAGAAGTTCAGATTTTTATCCCATATGATATTTTGAAGTCTCCAGACATCATGCAGTATAAGAAACAATATTACGCCAACCCAGCTTTCTGCATTAATCCATTCCCTCTTATATACCTGTGGTGATCCATCAAAGATCCCTGATAATCAAGTACTATTAGTAGCTGTATTTTTTAATGTTTGTAAATCTCTAGGTTAAAGAAAAGCTTTTTTTACTGGAATCTGAAAATAGAAGCAGCTTTTGCTATCCAGAAATGCCAATTGATAAAGATCGGTTGCATAAAATGGCTGATTTCTTTCGTGACACACTGCAGCAACTTTTTGCAAGGGGAAATTACAAAGAACTTGATTAACTTTGCCTCCTTTTGGTTACTAGGGGCGATGAGCCAGAAAATTTCTCTATGTATCATCCTGGTGCTATCCATAGAGCTCGCTAGATGTCTAAACTCCTCTATGCTATCAAAATGACACTTCTGACTGACAAAATCAAGTCTCAAAAATGTACCGGAACCAAATATCAAATTGATAATGTACTAAGTTACACTGTATTAACAGTGTCTGTGTACTTGCAATGGTGCCTAGTTTGTCCAATTCCAGAAAGTGCTCCAGCAAATGATATGTGTTAGTTGAGAGACTTCATGAGTTTTCACACCATGCAATATTAGCAGGAAAGGCACTTTTTCTTTAGCTAGTCTTATTGGGCCTGACTCAATTAAATTTTTTGAGATAATCGGTATTCAGTTGCTAGTCGATCAATGGAATGACAACGCCGAATTTTAAAAGGAAAACTCTACTATAAAAAGTTTTCAAGTTGTTAATGAGGATGCAGAACGTGAAATGAAATTATGTCATGATTTTCTCCATGTTTCAAAGAACGAAAAATTATTCCAAGATGTTCTACAAGTCGTTGACAAAGTTAGAAATGAAATTCCCTATCAGAAGTGAATATCAATTACTACTAAAAGTCTTGGTTTCTGTTACTAGACAAGGATTAGCCCTCGAATAAATGTTATTTATATGGTAGTTGATTTTATAAAAATATTTAATGAACTAGAATAAATATTTTATTGTTTCAATAGATTAAGTGAATGTAGTGAAAAAATGTATGCAAAATATCAAGATTTTTGGTGGAAAATCAAATGTTCAAATCAGTTGAACGTTATCAAATTTAAAATAATTTCACATATGGGATTTTTACATCCATCCACAGATTTTATGTGACGAACGGCACAATCGGAAAAGGTCGGGACAACTATAACACCCTAATATATATATATATATATATATATACGCCCTTTATTTTGATTGTCATTTTTACAACGGCATTATGGTGCTGAATAACTAAATTAATATGCTCTTTGATGCATTTAATTATTAATGAATGATTTTCTTATTTACTACAAGTTCTTTATAGTTATGTCGGTTCGTGCTAAAAATAAGGCATATATCACTGGATTTTACATGTTTATGCTTGACTACAAAGAAAAATTACAAGAATATAAGTCAATTAAAGCAGTTGTGCCACATGCTAGACCAGTATGGAATCAGATGACAGCTGCGCAAAGAGAACCGTATGAAATTCAAGCAAGAGAGCAAAAATGGAAGTTTAAAGCAAAAGAAAAGTCACAACTGTCGTCTCCAGTGATTCCTTCCAATGTAAGTAATCTTAAATTTAAAATTTAGGCGTGTTCACATTACATTTAGACCGTTAGTGCGAAGCAGTTAGCAAGCTTGAATGAAAAAAGTGCATTTCGAGAGGCTGACAAAAGGAATTTCACTCCTGGTCTAGGTTTAGTACTTTAAAATTCAATTGAAATCGTGCTTTAAGTGCGGAAATGACCTAACTCCGGAATGAGTTTAAAACACATGTTTTTCAAGGTTTTTTCAGAATAGGTTTGGGCCAGAGAAAGTCTAAAGCTTGCATTTTCTCTAAAAATGCCAAATGAAGTCTGGAAATTAAATTGAGGCCTACATTTATTCCAGAAACATTTAAGGATTGATTTATTATTATTTTTTGTTTATTATTTTGTTAGTTTTCTCTTGTTTTGTTCAGTATATTTATTCAAAAAACGTGTTTGAAACGTTTAAAACTTTTTTTCTAAAAAGAACACAATTTCTTAAACCCTGTCTCCATTAAATCAAACAATTACATGAATTGATAAAGTCAGCACTTTTTAGTGGTGATATATAACTTAAGGTTTTTGCTTAGAGAAATTATTTTTTTCGACTACATGTTATGGTCTTGAAGTAGTACAATTTATGATACCGGAAAATCGCCAACATCTGCATAACGCACATACAAAACATTCACAAATATGCACTAATCCGTTCGGTATCATCACAGTTCGCCGCCTGATTTCCAAATATGAAAGCACTGGATCAGTACTTGATCAATCTGAGAGGTCTTGACACCAAAATGGAGCAACGTTTGCCATTGGTGAAAATTAATCCATTCAAAGTTCTAAAAGATGACTACAAATATATATTATATATATATATATATATATATATATATATNTGAAGTTTCCAGCTTTGCTCTATCCTGTGAAAATGGAAGTCTCATAGTATAGTCTTGCTTTGGGTTATTCCTGCCAATGTGTATGACCTTGCACTTATCTGCATTAGACTGCCTCTTGTCTGCCCAGTCGACCAGTTTATCTATGTCTGCCTGCATAGTCTGTCAAAGCAGTCTTAGTTATGAAATTAAAATTTTTATAGACCTAAAAATACCAAAAATTGATGGTTGAAAAATAGAAGCCACCCTGTAATTGAAGGTCACCCTAGCAAGGAGTTGAAAAATAAAAGGCTATGGCCTTCAATTACAGGTTTTACGGTATATATAAAAAAATATATATATATATATATAATGGAAATCTATACATTTTTAGTTTAAGTCAAGTCCTTATCTAAGAGAGGATTTTTAAATGAGTTGGATTTTACTGACAGAAAATTTCTTTTCCACATTTGTATGTATTTCTACATTTTATTTACATATCGTGACTGCTTTGTATGAATTTTATTGCATAATTGTCATGCATTCCACCTTCCAATGATGCTTAATAATTCTAGAAAAATGTTAACAATCAGTATCGGCTTTCGGGCAGAGGTGCTTTGCTATCATTTGAGGGGTCAATAATATACAATCAAGAAGATTTTTTAAGGCTGAACTATACTCAAAATTGGCGCCTTTTTCGAAGCTGAAAAAAACAATTTTGGGCCAAAATATACTTGAATTAGGGCAAAGGTAAAAGAAGTATACAAACGATCAGAATTATATTTAATGGCCAATATGCCCAGATTGGGAAATATTTTCGCCTCTTGCAAACCAGTGTTTTTCTCCATCAATGAACAAATTTCATTATCAGTCCATTAGCTTTTCAACATTTGAATTAACCTCGGACTCCAGAATAAACGGGATCAAACATTTATGCGCAGGCACAAATCCAGTTTTAGCCAGTGTATCTTCATTGTCCATATCAACAACAGCTTTCTGCGCAGCAACACTTTCAGGAATGGGGATATTTCCCAAAAATTTCTTCAGATCAAATGAATTTTCAGAAATGTACACAACAGCTCGCAACCAGGTAACCTACCTCGTTAACACTGTAAGGTGGAAGTTCTCCCGTTTTCCATTAAATATTGTCCATTCACGAGTTCGGCGAGGGAATTTTTCAACCACCTTTTTTAAATGCTTGACAACAGCATTGACACCAACTTGAGTTTCAACCATTTTTGGTCAGCTTGTTGATCATGTGTGTGTGGCACGTTACATATATCATGTTTCTGTACATGACTTGTAACGCCCTTGCAGCAGGGGAGTTTTAGCTCGCATTGTCAGTAATGAACAGCCTAAACTTTCCAAATTCACTAACCAATCTGATATCGGGTAAGGCTTCTACAACAACTTCTTGAACTCGAAATTGATCAGATACAGTTTCTTCTTGGAAAATTTTGATTAAATATGGGGAATGAGTCTTTTCATACCTGCATTTATCCATAAGAAGTTCATGCATATATATATATATATATCAATATGTGTATATATATATATATATATATATATATATATATATTAGGATATCTCTTCAATTTTGAGTGACTATGTATCCCCACAGTTAGTATTATGCTCTATGTATTGTTTGTGTTTAGGTATCATCGATGATAAATTTTATATAATGTCAGTTGTTTGTTTGTGTGATGTGATTCAATCACAAAATACTGAACTTTATCTACCTGCAGAAATCGCCATTATAGAATATTCAATTAAAGAAGGAATTACCAATACGTATCACAAGTTCCTTCACCCGGGAGAAATTCCTCTTGGATATCGTTTTGAATGTGAAAACGCATGTAAGCATTATCTTCGGAAATATAATTTCAATAATGCATATTTATGGATATGAATAGGGATGGGCGCAGTTAGTCGATTAAGAATTCATTAACTAAAAACTTTCTAACTGTTAACTAACAGTCATTTAACTATTTACCTCCGTGAAAAAAGCTTAATATTGGTGATAGACTAGAACAGTTAATATTTTGACATAATACATTTCTGTTGTTTGCAAAGTGTGTACATTAGTTGGCATCTTATTACAATTTGATTCGGTTAATTTAATTTTTTCGGAATAATGCCAATATAAATGTGTTCGGTCATCTAAATATCTCAATTTAAATTGTAAGCTTATAGCTGTGCCTTAACCTATTAATATGTGTCGGTTAAAATTTAAGCAAATTTTTATCGCGCAAAGCACTAGATATAGAATATTATGATGTGGCTGTATATAGAAATCTTTTTTAATCTTAGTTATATTAATTTTATGTTTACTATTAGCAGTGTTGGATTAGGCATATCGTAGACTCTATGGATTCCTAAAACACTGCCGTTTCGTACTGGCTATGTAGTAACGTAACAGCACTTGCAGAAAGGATTTCCCACTGTCCACATACATTACTCTACTATTAGCAGATGATAATCTATGTTGAATTGTTTAATCAAATTTTAGCAAGAGTCGTGATACATAAATGTATTAGAAAACTAAGCAAAAAGTTATTTTCACCTAATCTTATCTAATATTTAGATACTTATATTGCCGCCATTACATACAAAATTTAATTTCAGTTATGATTTGTGTATTAGAATAAGAATGACGACCTCGAGGTTATCGCACTTTATCTGCGAATAGCTTGGCAATTAAATCTAGGCTACGAAATGTGTTCGAATTTGTTATTTTCTCTCGATCATTTAAGCAAGAAAAGAATCGCAACAAGTGAACGATTACCGTTTCCCAATGATTGGCTAAGATATATAATCATTAATATCGCGTCTTGTTTTCTTTAACAGTATTTATACTTACATAACTGCCATAAATGGGATGCAAGCTACATGGTTTGTTTAAGGTACTTAAAGTTATATTTATGAGCAATTTTCTTTGTTATGAACCAACATTTTGAAGGAAAATGCAATTATTTTACCGGGATCACTATCAATGGACTCCGATAAAACTAGATATTAATTAACAGGGACCATAAAAAAGGTGACATAAATGGCCAAACGTCAAATAGGTGAAAATTAGGTGATTAAAATCTATAAATAGGTGAACACAATTTTATTCGAATGTCATTATAGCAATCGCAAAAACATTCATTTTGCAGGGTTTCTCTCCAATGTTTGCCCTCAAGTTTTTGGCTTTCACCATCGAAAATAATATCTCCACCTCACAAGATGTCAACGGACCATACAAGAATGATGCCATGTTCTGCTTTAAAAAGTCAAGGCCAGGATTCTTGTCTAAAACTTTCTTAAACTTTTCTTCAGCAGTGGTCCCAGAGATTGCCTCTTGAAATTGATCCACAAGACGAAACTGCTCGGCTAGAGACAAACCTTGACCCTGACTTTTTTCTGCATTTCAAGAGCAGTTTCGTACCGCATCAACATGCAAAGCTCTTCCTTTGCAAAATTACTGTTTAATGCACTTTTCAACTCTGATATTGTAATGCCATCATTCTCCTGACTATTGACCCACTAAAAAATTGTGTCCCAATTTTTTGCTATGTATATTCCACACGAAATCCAGGTTCCCCAACGCATCACAGCTGGCCAGTTTGGGAAATGTTCATCGTCTATTGGCACTCTTTGTGAGGCTGGCCTTCAATGTGGCAATACAATTATTGGCATTTGGGCTTGAACTTCGCACATTCTCGAATGCTAAATGCATTGCGTGGCTTACACAAGCGTGCTGCAGACTGTTGAATGCTGCCTAAAATAGATAAAATAACAACAGTAATTTAAAAATTGTAAAAAAAGTTAAAAATAAATTTTTAAAAGTGAGGTTACAAGCAGAAATCACCTTCAGAGACCTACCGGCTTTCAGAAAGTAGGCAGCGCCATCGGTTACGAAGAGTTTAAATTTAGGCTCATGAAAAGTTTAACATAATTTCTGGGTAACGAATTGCGTTACGCTATCGCCGTTCACCGTATGCAGTATTTCCAAACTGAGTAAAAACGGTTTTGCGGCTGAATTTATAGCCCCAGCCAGTAACGCCACAATACTTTCCTGTCGCTTGGTTTTGGTCTCATCAAAGATTACATAAAGATCTTGATTTTGTAGATGGCGCACCATACTTTGTTTCTCAGCTGCAACAATGACATTGACATATTTGTTGCGCAGCGATGCTTCAGAGGGCAACGCATAACCAACTTCTTGTTCAGGAATGCTTTGAAATCGTGTTTTTCTAACGAAGAAAACAGAATACCAGCTTTAGCGAGCTGCAAGCCCCATCGCTCCCCGAGTGTCAGTGGAAAAGGAAAGATTGCTTTGCAATTTCTGTTCATTCAAGGAAACATTTTTCAAATGACCGCTTATCTTCAGATGCTGCTCCACTTGCGATTTTTGTAGATGGGAAACAACACAGCAGCATAAGTGTACGATCAACAATCTTAAGATTTCCATCCAGAGCCAAGTACTTTCGTAACCTTTTTTTTTCATCTTTAACCGCCGGCATTATAACAATACGAATCAAAATCTGAAGAATCTTGGTGTACACTGTTAATAAAGCAAACAAACTATTTCTGAGAAATGAGAAATAAACAAACTATTTCTTAGAAATGCTCAAGATTTACTGCAATACACGTATTTCCAAGAAATAATACTATCTTAGATTTGGTCAAAATACGTGAAATAGGTAAAATCAAGAAATTGGGAAAATAGGTGAAATAGGTGGTTTTAGGTTAAAATTTTTTTTACGGTCCCTGATAATTAATCTTTGCAATATTGGATAAGTTAATGCCTCAAATAAGCAGTAGGTTAATTTTTATAACGACTTCAAATTTTTTGAATTTCATAATTGAAAACTAATATTCCAAAAGAGGATTTTTTTTATCAAATAGATATTTTAAAATACGAAATTAAATTGATGTTTGCTATGAAAGTTTGGACATTTACTCACCACGTCTGCTGTCCGTATAAGGTAAACGGGCTTTTCTCGGAATAAGTGATTTCTCAGTAAACGTGATTCTCTTTGCGAATTAGGTATTCTTAATTATGATTTAATCCTGCATTTTCCAAAAAAATTGCACTTGTCTGCTTTTGTTTTTTACTAAAACTGAAAGATTTACATGTTTCCATTACCTTCACGCACTTTTCTCATTGTGAAAAATTTCCAGATAATCAGGTTATCGTAAAAAACTGGCTTATGTGAAGGATTTGAAGAAATTTATTCATTGTTAAACATAATTTTGAGCACTCTAGTATGAATTACTTCTGTTGAAAAATACTTCTAATGCATAGAAAGAATAAAAATTATATTTATCGATATATTACATCCCAAAAACCAAAAAGTTTCAACCTTGGTAATGGTTTCCATTGAAAAACAGTTGCTTTTTGATTTATGAAAGTAAAGGCGAACAATTTTATGCCATGTACTTGACAATTTTTTACGAAAAGAATGTCGATTTTAACATTCTACTAAATATGAAAACAAGAGAATCAGTGATGAATAAATGTGTTTTATAGCTTGAACAGTTATCGCTTGAGCTTCAACAATATCAATTTACTCGATCATTTCTGGTAATCTATCCTGATATTGAGAAATTTCTCGCAGATTGAGCAGAGGCACCTTGCACTATCAGAATGTTCTTTTCCAATTTGGTTAAGATTTGATGTCCAATATCCTATAACTTGCGGTGATTGGGCTTATAAACTGATTCAAGCAAATAGAGCAGCCTTCATGGTCATCAATGTTCGAATTGATACGCGGAATTTTGGCTTTGAAAAACAAACAAATGGATCGGATATATTAAGGGCAACCGTTTAATTTTGCTTAACATATACATTACTTACTGTAAAGACATCCTGGCAATTTGCAGCAGTCTACTAAAAATTTTAACACTTAAAATTGTTTTTAGTTCATAATTTTGCTGACATATAAAATACATCAAATGAAATTTACGCACAACCAACATTAGCAGATTTAAATGAAAACAGTCTTTTCAGAAAGAACTTCAAGACCTCCACATCTAGTATCGTTGAGATTCTGAAATATTCGAAGTTATAACCTGAATTTGCAATTATATTTTCTCGACAGGAAGGCGAAATTTGTGAGTAATATGTTCAGCTCTAAATTTGAAAACAATTTCTAGTTAGAAAACATTTAAATCTACTACATCTGAATTTCATGAAATGTTGTTATTCACATATTTTAAGTCAAAATATTAATTTCATTAACTTCATTACTCGTTCTGAGCTTGACAACTCGTACATACAAATAATGAATCTACAACCTAAGTTGTGACAATAGCGACTGAACCGTTTTCCAGCGGATCTTAATTCATTTTGGATGTTGCAAAATTCACATCTTCAATGAGATTCATTTTCTAAACTGACAATATAACGTTTAGATAAAAGGCAGCATCAAACATATGAATTGTAAACCTTATAGTTTGTATTTGCGCCAATCATCTATCCAAGTTGCGAAGTTTAAGAGAAACACAATTTTTCTACGGGCGAGGTGAATTGGGTTATTTTATGTTGAAAGTGGAACACCATATTAAAATTATTCCAATAAATTATTACGAATCCGCGGTTTGATTTCGCGATGCAGATTCTGGAAACCCACTGTCATCAATTGATTTGTAAATAGGGAATTGTCGATATGTACTTATATTAACGTGATTGTTGTCACATGTGATGGAACGAATATTTCATTTTGTTAGAACATTGAAAAAAAATTTGATAATTTCATCAACCAAATATTGATAAATAATTTTTACAATGATGCTCTTCACACTTTTAAACGAAGTAATCAATATATACTTCTATACAATTCCCAATCAATTTTACTTGACCTTCCACCAATTTAATAAAAAACCTCATAAGAGAATGGCACCCAGACCATCTTCATGTTTCCAGACTTTTTTGATTTCTTGAATATTTTAATGATAGTCTCTTTCTATGCAACATCGGATACTTTACCTCAGTTGTACTGAAAATTATTCTATATGTACATTTCATCGAATAATAAGCTAACAGCACATTAGTTTTCAAATTGGTACTCTGTAATGCGTTGGGTAATCGGATTTAGTTCGCATTAATATCGTAGCAGTCTCTTTATTAAGAGTTTCTGCCACAATTTCTGCCTGTGAATACATTGAGCATTATCAAAACATAGACAAAATGGTACACTTCTTGTTGGAGTAAATACTTTAATTCTCGAATAAATTTCAGAAAATTTTTTTTGCAACCACAAATCAATTCTTTACTATGTAATAGACTTGGATAATTGCAAACAGCTGCTATAATCGTCCACGTTGATAAACCACGCATTTTCGAAAATGTAAACTTCTTTTTGCACGTTCAATTTTTAGTGATGGGTAAAGGCTTTATCCAGTTGTATCAATCAAAGCTAATCTGTAGTGTCTATAATTATCTTGTAGCCATTGTGCAAACTCTTGACTCCCCAAAAAATTCACTTGACAATTTCGTACTTCTGGCACATGATTCAGTATTTTACTGCTATTTCTGACTATGTAGAAATCTTGCTTTATTTCTTCAGTAATTTTGATCCGACAGGCTCCGCCTCTTGTACATGTTCAAATGGCTACTGATTTTTGCAATGTGAAAAGCCGTATTATCCTTGACACCATGAGCGCTGGATACTTGATAAAAATTATCTGAATTGTTTGCGGATCTGTTAATGGCTGCCGTGTCGTTATTAGGAATAACCTTACCACCATGTCTTACTCGTATTATTTCCAGATGTATGCTGTTGAACAGATTATATTTTTGTCTTCCCTCCAATTTGCCCAGTAATTGCTGAGCAGAAATTGCTGATCATGACTAACATCCAAATATTGCTCGGTTCATATACTTTTTTTATATTTTTAGTTCAAATTTACTAAACTCCTGTGGATCATTTGCGATCATGTCTTAAATATGCTAATTTCTCAACGTTTTAAAAACAAAAAATTTCAATTCATATCGAAAAATGCATGCGTACACAGTTGTGTACTTTTGAGAGCAATTGCTACTTGAAAGCAGTTCTTTTGCAAAATAAAACTTAGATTCGTAGTTCAAATAAACTGCAAAAAATACAAGTCGAATATTTTATATTTTAGATTATTGTAGGTACAGGTTGGAAAATTAAATTCATATTTCCGATATTTGCATGTCAGACGAGAAATATAATTTCCTTGGTACACTGGATTTAGCACCTTGTGTCTACTGTTGCTGCTGTGGAAGGAAACTAGAAAAGCGTCTATTATTTGCTTTAACCAATGAATTAGTGCCCACCATATTTATCTATACTGCTGCAAATTGTCAGGTCATTTTTTGTAGAGAATGGCGAATTCAATCAAGCTTATAGAGACTGTACATAAGAAAGTGTGAATGGGTTTTACAAGCATCCGCTTTGGGTTAACTGATTATTTATCAATTTTCTTTTTCACACTAAGAGGAATACATTGATACACTAAATTTTAGCCGCTATACCAATTGAAACATTTCGTGCTATATATATATATATA
>CABFPE010000267.1:1029253-1055488 GCA_900660155.1 Hofstenia miamia
TCTATATATATATATATATATATATATATATATGGTGTACATAAACTCCCTTTCTAGTAAAGATTTCTATTTCAAGGCAAACTATTTATTCTTGCTTACATATGTAAACGGGAAATGAAAAAGCAATAATTTATTAACACAGAAAATATACCGAAACCAAATATTATCAGCAATGTCCTCCATTACTGTCAATACAAGATTGCCACCAATTTCGCATAGTGATATACGTATTCTGTAGCGTTTCGGGTGGGATATTGATTGCATCAGTGATAAACTGTTTCAATTGCTCTATGTTTTGGGACTTTTGGCTGTAAACATCTTCTTTCACTGTTCCCCACAAGAAGAAATCAAGGGGTGAAAGTCCGGGCTTCTGGGGTCCAAGCAATTAGCCCATTGCGACCGATCCATTTATCAGGAAATTTTCCATTGAGATAACCACGAACTTGCAATCCCCAGTGTAGAGGAGCACCATCCTATTAGAAAACAGTTTTTTTTGATGCGTCTAAGACGAACCATTTCTGGAACGCATTTGAAGATAGGACACAGTTGTTATGGTTGGTTCTTCAAGGAAAAAAGCCTATTTCATGATCACTGCAGACTGCACACCAAAAGTTTACGCCAACACTTTTCATAGGAACTTCTTCTATGACATTAGGATTTTCATAAACCCAAACAACAGCATTGTGTGAGTTCACTTTACCGAATAGAGCGAATTTAGCCTCATCTGAAAAACATAAATTTTGAATGAAATTTTCATCATTGGCACATCACAACTGCACTTCTTCAAAAAAAATTTTTCTTGGCATGTAATCACCTTGCAGTAGTTGGTGAACTCTTCTGATTTTAAACGTTCTCATGCCAATCTCATATTTCAATACCTTGTGAATGCTTGAATGGGGGCATCTCTAATTAATGACTTTACTAGAAAGGGATTTTATGGACACCCTGTATGTATAGAACTGCACAACATATATTTTCTAAAATTACACTGTGACATGGTTTTTACTTACTATTAAATAATTCAAATGACAGGATTTAGAAAAGTGTATAGTATTGTATTTATTGCAACACTATCACTAGATTGTAATGTTTTTCTTCAATATATCAAGGCTTAAATGTTCCTCCTAGTTTCTAAGGAAATGGATGATGCTTGAGGCGTCTGTTTCGTTGCTTTAACCTCCTAAGGCCCGAGACCTAAATAATTTATTTTATTATTCCCTTGGCCTTAATTGCCATTATTGGGGAACATAACAACTTTTAAAAAATTGAGAAGTTTTTATTTTCAACCAATTTTTTTTTGCATCATATATGATCAGCAGCGGAATAGATTTTTTATAGGGGGTGGCTCAACTCGAAACTTAAATGGCACGAGGTAATAATTATTTCATTTCACGATTTTGTCGAGCGGTCATTTAAGCCATTGTTATTTAAACCACTGTTTGTTAACGCAAATTTACTTGTCAAACTTTCAATGTTTGAATTACGAAAACCAAATAAGCAAGAAGCAATCAAAATCAGTACATACAAAATAAAAAAACTGCGTAGCTATACAATCCAAACAAAAATATCAAAATAAATGACAAAAAAACAATATTAATAAGCAATGAAAATACACCTTAATGATTACCAAAATAAGAAATGCGGCGCTCATTATTAATAAATATTTTCGCTACTACTTGTTTTAGCATATACAGTCGATAAATTTTCAATATCATCAAATTGTTTAGGCGAACCTCGCTCATAGTAGCTCTTAGATAATTCTTGATATAGCGCAAAGATGAAAGCGAACGTTCACCAGTACAAGTTGTGAGCGGCAATGTTAAGTATAACTTGATTAATTTGTGAATCTGAGAGTACATTATCTTAGCACGACTCATTCATTCATAAACTGTTGTACAGTTGCAAATGACGTAACTGAATGAATTTTCTTGTTCGAGTTCATGGAATTATAAACCGATTTGACGCTTTTGAAAATTTTAAGTTCATTTTCTAAAGTATTTACATCTAGATCAGGGTTTAGATGTTCTACTAATGATAAAACACAATCTTTGCCATCAGCAGTATGAAGCAAAACATTTTCGATCATAGAATATTTCTGTAGAACATCTTGATTGAATCGACTATTCAAGCTACCCAAAATGCAATCAAAAACTTCAAAATATAGCTTTCAAAAATAGCTTTCACAATCAGTACAAACAACTGCCGTTGGCACATTATCAAACAGTTTCGAAACTTTAAGTTGAAGCGGAATTATAGGCGCTTCTGTAAGATTTCTACCTTTTCACTATATCTTTTAAACATATTTTCAAAGTAAGCATTTGTTCTCATGTCTGTTATGTATTAATTATAGAACTTCACGGACGAAAGTACAGTTTGGACATCAACTGTTGATGATTTCAAAACTTAAAACTTGTTCCGCTCTTGCGTTAATTTAAAGCAAAAAATGTATAAAATTTTTGTAATTGTTTTAAGGTGGTACTACACATTTGGGAACTTTTTTTTATTTTTAGGTTTAGGTTTTCACAAATAGGCTTGTTGGATGCACCATGGAAAAAAAATAATTGAAAAAAAAATTTCTTGCGCATATATTATACTAATTATCCAAGATGGCAGCCGAAAAACAGGTGGTTTTGTATCATTTTTTGAAAATGATACAACATTCAAATATTGGTGTTGGTTATTAAACTGAATATATTTATGGAGCTAAATACCTTCTCTCATGTTTGAATTTTTTGAATATTTTTTATTTTAGTTGTGTAAAATCTGACTTTAATTAAGATTTTTAAAAAATTTGGATAAATCAAACCTAATTAATATGCATATGCAAAATAATTTAACACACATGCTAGATTTGGCAAAAAACAACACGTGGTGCACTAGCCACAGTATTAAGCTAACAAATCCAAACTTTGAGAGAAAAATATTGAAAACTCACATTAGTAGAGTGTATCAAAGGTACAGAGAATGAAAACGCATTTGAAAATTTATTTACAAAATAAAAATGATCCAGCACCATATGATGCCCCTTCCTCAGTTGCTTTCGAGTCCAAATAGCCTTTTCTCTTACCCCTCAATGTTTTTCTTTTACTCTTTGTTGTCACTACATTTATTGACCGATTTTGACAAACGCTGCTGGTCCACTGAGTGACACGCTTCACTTGTGAAATGCCCACGTGAAATTCGTAAGTCTCAAGCAGTCTGATTGTTGAAACACTGCCATCATTAAATTGCATGATGGCCTTATGTACAGCCAATTTAAGTGTTAACAACTGTACATACACATTTTTTGGACATCTGTCCCAAATAAATCTATTTTGGCATTCATTAGGGTTGTGAGTTAGACCATGTGTACACTTATTTAGGAGATCAGCCTTAATCAGATATTTATATATAGGCAATACACTCAGGTAGTCCAGAACCATTTTTATAGCTGTCTTTATTACTTTGGTAGCCACACCAGCTATCAGGTCCTTTTGGACACAAGTAATGATTTGCTATCAGCAGAGGCAACAGTGTAGAGGCTTGCCCTTATTGAAGATTGCATATTATCTACACTATTGAGATTCCGTTTTACAGGTAAACCATAACAGTTTTGCAGAATATTAATTATTTTCTTTGTTAACTGGCCTCTACCATCAATTCCTTTCCCATCAGCCTATGTTTGACCCTTATGATCACTCTTCAGATCACGTAGTCTCCCACCAACACATTTTTGCACATGGCCTATGGACTCGAGTTTTTCAGGCACAATATCACTGTATGAATTACTTTTCACAACTATATTGTAAGTAGAAGAATCTCCGTCCCCAAACATTTTTACATAGCGCAATCCATGTTTTACAAAGGAACGGTTAAACATTTTCACAGTAATGGTATTTTCCATATTACCAGCAGAACCCTCATAGTTAATGTGACAGACATTTTTTGCCTGCCACTCCTTTAATGCCACAAACTCTTTATCTGCAGTTTTCCATTTCTGACATCCTTTGCACTTATCAGGCAGAATTTCCACACCAATGCACTTTTCAGTGTCCATCGAAATTGCAGAAACGATTCCATTGTGAGATGCAAAACCACGTTTCTGCCAGAATCCATTGACCGAAATACCACAATCCTGGTTTAGTGCCTGCACATTCAATGCGTTTAGATTCATACTATCCTCACTTATCTGCTGAAAAACTGGAAGCAGCTTGCATTGCAAGTTTTGGAAACCCATGAATGAAGGGGGAGGTAGCATGTTAAAAAATATTTTCAAAATGTCACCATTGTATCATGCTCTCTCCCAATGTCACGAAATCCAGCCGTCCTCTTCAAATTCACTTCAAAAGTTCTGGTATCAGCAGAAACACGTTGGGAAGTTCTAAAAGTATATTCCCATAAACATCTAGAACAATTGATCACAACAAACTGACAAAATCCATGCCTGTTTCCTAGTCCAATACAACATTTCACTTCAAATTCACATTTTGGGCATCTGAAAAGAGTCAAAATAACATCAGAAAGTATCTCCATGTCCATTAACCCATATCCTTCACTAATTTTTTTTGCAACCTTTGGGCCATAAAAAGCATCTAAATTTGATAATTTCTTTGGACTTGGGCTTGTCAAATCACTCACTTCCATGTCCAAAACATCAACATTGTAGCTGCCATCTTGGATAGACTTTCATTTTTTGGGAAATAAATCCTCTTTTTTTCTACTCTTATTGCGCTTACTTTCCATTATCAACACTAAGTATAGAAGAAAATTTACTGGAGAAGTGGTATAATGAATATTACAATACTTTTGAAGGTTTATATGTCTGATATTTTCTGATAAATTAAAGAGGATTTTTCCACAAGCAGACTTCAGAACAACTTGGTAAATCAGGAAGTGAAACTAAGTTTGTGATTGGCCTAGACAAGTCATGTGATCCAATGGCATTAGATTGGATACAGCAAAAGGATATTTAACCGGGGTGTACAGAATTCTTCATTTTGGTGTTGCTATGGTAAAAAAAACATTAACAATGGTGCATTAAAAGTCATTTTTTGCCAAAATGATGCTTTTGATGCGCACAAATGATTTGTTATATTGTTCTTAGATAGCTTGCCTGCACATTTATACAGAAATCTCAATTTTGAAAATTTTGATAAATCAGGTTTGAAGGTGTAGTACCACCTTAAAAGACCCACCGACTTACTACGAGTTTCAATATTATTATCAGATGTTTATTCCTGAAGATCTTTCTTAAGTGTCTCAAAATTTTCAATAACTGTAGCATATGATATGAATGGCTTTGCTTCTGTAAAATTGCAACAATTCAAACTGTAGCGTTCGGAAGAATCATCATCATGAATAACAGCAGCGGATGTATCTTCATAAACAACACAATCACGTAAAGATAAAGATGATGATGCGGTGCTACTAGTAAATGTGTTTGGAACTTCCAAAAATCAAGCAAGTTCTTTGATTTAAAATTTTTAAGAGCCGACGACGTGTAAAACTAAAAGTAGAATACAAGGTGGAATACACATTAAAATACATGTGTATATATATATATAACATCTTTAAAACAAAACACAACGGATGTAAACGGAGTTGGACCAAGACGGATACATATGAATAAAACAAAAAGTTAGGTCCAATTTAGGTATTGGCACGTTGTCATATCTCATTTACAATTTGCATGTAAGGTAAGTATTAACACGACATCTTTTTTACACTCAATGGAAGTATTGGTACTGCAACTTATCTCTACTGGCATAGTCCACTATTTGAAATCAATATGCATACATACTATTGAAATATTGCAATGCAACAAACATCTACATGCACATCCATACCATATCTGATATACACCAGTTTGCACATTAGCTAATTTGACTTTTTTTACTATGCTACAAGAGCTTTGGACTACCCAGGTGTCGTATGCCGAATTTTTTTTTATAGATTTCACAGCTGCTTTCGATAAAGTAGACCATAACACTGTCTACAAGAAGCTGATTAAATCAAATTTCCAGATTGGTCGTCATCAACGCGTTCGTATAAATGACACCCTATCTTCTTCTCAAGTTGTAGGATCTGGCTCTCCTCAATGTTGCCTCCTATCCGATATTGTATTCCTTATTTACACAAATGATCTCACTACTGTAATCCAAAAATGATTATTGCTAAAATATGATGATTATACCAGCCTTTTGTGCGCGATATCAAACATCACTGATACACAAATCTATTTCGATCAATCTATTGTGAATTGGGCAAGGGACAACAAAATGGAACTTAACCTCGAAAAATGATAATAGATTTTTCACGTAATAAACAGTTGTCCCACGATATGCCTCCACTAACAGTTAACGGTGTTCTTATACAACAGGTCGCAGAATACACACTACTTGGTTATATTATACCAAATAATCTATCTCATTCAACATTTGTTAATAAGCTAATAATGAGATCTAACCTGTTTACAGAGCTTCGCGAATGGAAGTATATTGTCTGTCATGGATTACCCCCCCCCCCCTCTTTTGACATTTCCATGTGAATACCGAGTTAGCCAATCAACTACAACACATGTTCAATCGTGTCTGTTAGATTGCCCTTCCTTCACATAGTCCTATTCAGCTAACAAACCGCTGTTGTGAGTTTTGCTTAAAATTCTTTAAATCCACTGTTCAAATGAATAACACTCCACCATCCTTACGTTTTAATCATTGTTGGCATCTTTTAAACAAGACCTGTTTAAAACATGTTTTAAGCACTGTTTAAAACAACTGTATTTTTTGCAATGTTTTTTTAAATGTTTTTTTTTTAATTTATATAAGAAATTTTGCAAAATAATTGTTGGGTTTCATCCATTAGTACTTTTATAGCCGATTTTCTACCGAAAAATAGCAAAACTGCGTTTTGCTTACGCTTATGAAAGGAAAAATGAATATTGATAAGTTTATTATGATTCAATGTTTCTTTCTATGTGTTTTTAGCAACATTTTCATACCTTGAACTGGGTATGGTTCAAAGCAAAAAACACTGTTTTAAACATTTAAAACGTTTTAAACGTTTAAAACAATTTTTTGTAAAAATACACTTTTTGCAAACCCTGCTTTTAATGCAAATAAGCAAACTGGCATTCCTTACTCAAACATACTCACAAGAACTGAACGATATCGTAGATCCTTTATCCCTTCAATAGTTCGTGAGATTAACAGTAACACTTAAAGAAAACTATAGTGTAATCTATCATTTTTATTTATATCTATTTGTTTTTGTACACACTTGCCGTCTCTGCCGAGGATATAAAAATCTCTCTCACTCTCTCATGATGTTTCATTCAAACAATATTTCACAAAAAAATTATTTTATTTTATACTGATTAATTTTGATGTGCTCTAAATATTAAATAAGATACCCCTAGGTCTGGCCTCTGCAATATTTAGGGCTAAAACTCATCTAGCCCCTCTGGTTCCGCCGCCCCTGTATATGATAGATTTTAGCATGAACTTGCATTAATATGGAAATAAAGAAATTCAGAAAAATATTCAATATATTGCAAAAATAAGTAAAAAATACAATACTAAAATATTGGGTGAGTCCGTTAATTCTTGCGTATTTCTAAAAACCCTACTATTAATAATAAAATATAACAACGTAAACAATGTGTATTTATGCAACAAATATCTATAAATAATCACCATCTATGCGTATAGTTTCTTGCAAATCGCGTAAAAGTTTGGCCTTCTCATTGGCCCAAGCTGACGCAGGAATATGTCTCAATTGTGTCATGACAAAATCATTCAATTCTTGTTCATTTTGAAAACTTGATTGTTCACTCCTTTTTCATTCAAAAATTGACAGGTGAACGCGGATGTATGGGAGCGGGCGTTGTCATGTATGAATATCCAACTTGTATATGTGAGTGGTGGCACATACCGACTGAATTTTGAATTCATATTTTCAGAAGGGTGACATATCGCTCACTATGTTTCGATTTCAAAATGGAAATACCCATTTATCAACACACCAATAATCACATGCTATTTACGCTCAAATTGATTACGCTTTACAATATGTATTGGTTGAGAAAGTTTGGAGTCGCCATCCGATGAAACCCAGCATCTGTAATTTTGAGACTTCCAATTCCTCGGTAGTAAAACCATTTTTCGTCTACCATCACAACACTATCCATTGCACCCTGCCGCCGAAAAACTGTTAACCAATCTCTTGCACTTGCAACTCTATTCAATTTCATCTCGTTTGAAAGTTGATGAGGTACCCAATTTTTGCATACAGACTTTAAATTCAAATCATGGTGTATAATGTGATGACCGTAACATGATCCCAATTCATCGCTAATTTCATCCACTGTCAAATTTTTTATCTGCCTCCAAAAGTCGTTTTGTTTCACAGACCAATTCATCATGACTGCTTGCGATAGGTCGACTGTTTGTCACTCTCAAATCCGTAACCGTTGCTCGTCCATCTTTGAATTGCCTCACATAATTTTGCACTGTTCTCAAGGCAACTACATCACCAAAAACCAATTTGATATCTTCATGAATTTTGGTAGCAGAATTATTCAATTTCCAATGCATAAATGCGCAAAATCGAAGGCTAGATTTTCGGCCTGCATAATTAATGAACTGCTGTCAAACTTTGTGAGCACTAATATCAGAGATAATAATAATGAGATATTTAGCTTACGCATGTTGCATATATAAATTTACTGAAATTTGATTGGCTGCTTAAATATTATTGTGAAATACACACATGACAGACATTGTGAAAAAACGCAAGAATTAACTGACTGACCTAATGTTTGTGGAAATCTCGAAAACAATTTCCTTTATTAGTAAGACATAAAAAATTGCAGGTTTCACCTTTCCAATTTGAAAGCGATGTGCATTTTGGTTTTCTGCAGTTGCTGCAGGACTCTTTATCAATGTAAATCGCATACAAATACTGTCATCCTCACGTTGCTTGCACTTTTTTGGTTGTGGTCCATCAACTCCATTTTCAGAATCAGGTGAACCACTAATGCTATCTTTTGCATCATGAAAATTTGTTATTCGAGGAATAAAAATGTGAAATTTCATCGCCAGGGTATCATTTGATAAACCAGCATTATAATTATTTATAGCAGCATAAAGAAAGTCAATTGCATTAGGTGCAATACATCGTTTTCCAGGCGTCAATTGAAGAAATGTATCTTATATGAATTGTCATTCTGTTTTACCAGCCAATCAGATTCCAGCATATCAAAGAGCGGAATTATGAACCATTGTTTACTTATCGCATTAGCGGCTACCTTTGATCAATTGAGCATGAAGTTGTAATTAGTTTTTGCTCAGCAAGAGCATTTTATACAAATTTTCTTCCGTGAAGCGTTTACGACAATCAGTTAAAATTACTTTATACTTTGAAAAGGAACGTTCTACGTCAATCCGACATTTTTTTCAAGTATGTCCAGTTTGCTTTTTATACGTGTATCAAAACTGCCGGAAAATATTTCTATCTGTGCCGATGCTTCGTGGGGTTTGATGTTTCTAGCTTGTAAATTTTTTATAAGAGAAATTAGCGCCGAATATTTATCACAAATACTTCCTAACTTTGGTTTCAGATCGGTTTTGGCCAAAATATATTTGTTTGGTGCAATGGCATGATGTTCTGTATCATCTAAGTTTGTAATGCATGCTTGCAGAACATTTATGTTTTCATTAATGTATTCAATTAATTCTAGGCATGTACCCCACCTTGTTACGCAATTTTCAGGAGGTAAAGGAATGCCAAATTCAAGAAGTGCAGCATGATTAACATTCTTCAAAAGTTCACAGTGCACAAAATTTTGCGGCATTCATCAAGAGTACTAATTAAAGCATTACAAACATAACGGCCCAGGCTGTCAGTTGTTTCGTCCCCTGAAATCCACTTCTTTAATGCTAAATTACTTTTTATTTCAGCAAATTTTGTTTACATAATTTTTTCCCAAAAGTTAACTCACCCGGGGTGTCCAGTTTAGTCTTGGTTGGGAGTAGTTGAGAGCTTTCTTCCACACCTTCCTTTTCGATTTGATATCAAGCTCATTGATGACTTAATTCTTGCAACTGTTGACTCCCCAACATTTGTTCTTGAGGCAATTTCAAGAACAGTGAAAATTTTGAGTTTTAAAAGAGTAATTATTTCAGTTTTTTGTAACAGTGATATCACAACCAGTCATAATGTAAGCAATAGAAATACGCAACTGCAGAGTTAATGATACTTTAGAAATTGTGTTTGCAATAAAATTTTCGCCAAATTTCAGTTAACTATGCAAATAGATGCATATCTGACTACATATTAGCCATTGAATAATCCACATTAAACATGATTAGTCATATACTTTAAACAATTTAAATATGCTATTTATATTTGTCCCAAGTAATTTGTCTCTAAGTAATATAGTTCTAAGTAACGCAAATTTATTAAATAAAATTTTAGGTGCTTAAAAATTTCATAGATAATAACTTCAAAATATTTGTTGCTCAAAATTAAAAAGGACACAACAAAATTATAATAAAATGATCACAGAAATAGTTAATTGTTATGAAAACTGTGTTGGCCCAAGTAATTTGTCGTATACTCTATATATATATATATATATATATTTACACGTATTTAAATATATATATATCTATTTACACGTATTTAAAGTGTATATATGTAAACTAGATCAGACACATGACTATACTGTAAATACTAATATTTTCATATTATTAAGGACGATGAATGCATGACATTACTTAATTTCATATGTTAATAAAAAATTTTTCATTTTAATTTAAAATTAAGATATAAAATTTATTACTGTAGATTAATGGAAAATCTTAACTAAATCACACTTCGATTGGACAATGGACATATTTAAATCACTTTAATAAGGTGACGAAATACTTTTAAAGTAAAAAAGGCTTACCTATTACTGTTGGTGATAGCAACATCATAGAGAATTATTCAATATTTTCAATAAAATTATTTGTTTTTATGCGCAATATTTCTCCCTAAAATAGAATTGCAGAAAATAAGAGATAGTGCAAGAAAAACTCTTATATTTTAAATTGCATTTTCCTCTTGAATCATGTTACCCTGATACATTTTGTACTCCAACTTTTTGAATGATGATATTTGATGCATTCCACATTCTAAATAGACAGTACAAATATTGAAAATCCTATAATTTTACTTAATTAACTTTATGATGCAATCCATATAAATATTACAACATTGTCATTGTCCAATCGTGTGCAATTTTGTTTTCTAAATAAAATTTAGCTATTATCACTTTCAGAGTTCCTTCATGTTGTATATTAGTGCCTAAACAATAAATTGAAAAAGATTAAATTCAAATTTATATTTGAAAATACGTTCATTTTTGTCTATTCTTTCTACCCACACAGCTGTCTCCAGCATATCGAAGCCAGTCTTTAATATTATACAGCACCTAAATTATACATTTTCCTAAGATAATTTAGATACAGAAAATTTCAAATCTCGCAAAAATTTTGGTCAAACCTTTTACAATTTTCACTAAAATGTAGTGTTGAATCCCACGCTTTTCTCCTTTTCTTGCCCAATTTAATGGCTTTGCAAGATCATTTGTAATTTCATTCATAAGGCAATTTTGCGTCATAGCAACACCATTTATGCCTGGTGTATGGCGAAGAGTAGCTACCTGAATATCATAAGATACATATAGAAAAACAATATTACCATCGAAGCAAATTCTACTGGATTCAAAAGTATCCAATTCCTCAAGTTTAGACAAAGTCTGAATGTTTATTGCAGGAACTTGGGAATTTAATTGATTTGTGTTCGATACTATCAACGTCGAGGACAGATGGTCTAATCTTGTAGAAAGCAAATCGACTTTATGGTACAATTCACACACTGTTGTGCATAACTTTCTCAGTACATTGTTATCTATTCACAAAAATAATGGAATTAAATGATTTAGATATAAATTGTGCATTTGTTGAATAAGGATTAATGAAATAATTCTATAAACTACCATTTATCAGCTGTAGATTTTCTTGAACTTCCTTTTGATTCAATGTTCGAGTTCTCATATGATGCTGTGAAGCTAAATTATTTTAAGAATTTAGTTCATAAAATTTCATACCTGAAAATGGAGTTTTTTCAATAGGCGTCCATTCGATATTGGTATTGAATGACTCATTCAAGGTTGCTAAAATATGACAACATGTAATATTACAAAAAAATTACATGAAAGAGAACCACTTTGTCCTTGCTTTGAAAATGTCAATGATTGATTGTTGGAAGCATTCCCATTTATGACTGGATGCGATATTGCTAAGAAGTAATTGTTTGAATTTTAGTAATCACTTAGACTGCATACTTGGAAGGGAATCAGCTGACATTTCAAATTGTGGTGTAATAGGCCTAAATGGCACACTCAAATCAATAAATGTCTTACGTCTTTTGTTTGCTAAATACAATACACATTAACTTTTAATTACTATATTTTATGTAGAACAATTAATGTATTCATTCGACTCGTCACTCAAGTAGTAGCTGTCAGGATCTGCAGCCCGCTTTGATGGAATTCTAGTTTTTGTTGTTAAAGATCCGGTCAATTCTGACGCTGACGCTCCATCACTGTATTCAAGAAAGAACATGCTTTTCACATGAAAACGCATCGCCATATGATTCTATGATTAAATCATAAATATAAAAAATTTATTTAAAATCGTTTCTGAAGTTTGATTGAAGTACTTTGCATTCTAGTGATTGCTAGTTCACTGCAGGAATCGAATGTATTCTGGCCAATTTAGGAGCTGCCCTGTTGGATGTAGGGCATTTACAAAAATTGTTCTCCTTGTTCAACCACCGAGTTGAAAAGTCGCAATTGTGTTGCTTTCACTTAATTCTACCACAGCAAAATGCATTTTTTGTAGTTCTTTCTAAAATACAGTAAAGCAAAAAATCATTTTCCTTCAATAAAACAAATATATATATATATATATATAAATATATATAATTATTATTATTACTATTATTATTATTATTATTATTATTATTATTATTATTATTAAGTTAAATAACACATAAATTTGAAAATTTTACTATATTGTACTATGTATGTTGTAAAAGGAACAATAGTAGTTTATTTGCTTCACAATGAAGAGCAGTAGTTTTTGTGATGCTAGAATTATGCCGAATATCATAGTTTTCTTTCTATAAATCAAATAGGTTCACTGGAAATATACTTAAAATTGATGATGAACATGGTTCATAATAAAAGTCGGACATTATTGTACATTTCTTAGCAGCAAAGTATTTAGTAGTAGTGTTATACCACAGAAACTTAAAAGCTTCACATTGATAAAAGAAGTAACTATCAGCATCAGGAAGAAAGTGTAAATTTACTGTTTGCACTTTCTTGAAATAAATGCCATTTTGCTTCAACAACTTTGCAGGAATATGCTTTGCACCAATCAATAAATCATATACTTCATTTCTACTAGAAGCTATATCTGCATCAATGATTTCATTATTTCGTTTAATAGCTTGAATCAATGGAGACCTTGTTCCTAGAATGAATCTTTTCAATTGATAAAGAAAGTTCTCAAAAGGAAAGCATGAGATATTATTCAAGGATCCAAAACCTTAAGGGAAGCAACATTTATTTGGTATTAATGCTTTTGAAATTAAATTGCATAACGCATCTATTTACAATAAAAATATACATGAACGCAAAAATAATGATGAAACAGATTAGCAATATATCTTCCCTTAAGCAATCATCGGCAATATGCAAAAGAGAATGAAAATGGTATGTTACAATTGAATCGCGATAAATATGTGGCAAAGTTAATACAAATCCTTCCAATAAATTATGAGCATAGCTAATTAATTGAGCTGTTGGATGACTAAGAAGCATGAACATTGAACAGCTTAGCAACATGAAATGTCTATTTCGTCTAGAATATTTTTGCAAATTATAGGTCCGGCATAAAGCAGAAAAAATCGAAATTAAGTTGCCTTCTAAGGATGAACTTCACCAACAGACCTTGGTTTTCTCGAAAAATCTGATGAAACATCTCTTTGCAATGCTAAGACTTTTGTTTGAAATGAAATAACTTTAAAAAATACCTTCCAATTGCTTTGACAATAAAGTAAAATTTTCAGACACATTATCTCTAGGAAATCAAACATATTGTTTGGAAAAGCAAATAAGGTAGAAAATGAAAAAATATTATCAACTTTTATCATTTATAGAACACGGTTCTACATCACTTTCGCTAAAAATATGTGTTTATGCGTTTATGTGATTATCCTATCCCTGGTCAGCACCATGCTGATTAAAAGTTTCGTTTTATTGGCATGCTGGTTTTTGATTAAAGGGGTGATAACGGTCAAACTTGTGGTACAAACTTCATTATATAGTTGGTCGGCACACAAATCTACGATAAGTTTGAACGTTTATCACTCCTTCAAACTTGTCGCCTAACCTGATTTTAGCGATCCAATCGCTTTTGATTTTCTGGTCAAACAAGTTTGCCGGGTAATTATGTCTGACAGTGTATGACCCCTTCAAACAAGTGTGATACACTTTCTCTCGTAATCACGTAGTTAATAAAATCGATTAACCATTTGTTTTCGTAAGGTACACTTTTTTATAAGAACCATTAAATTTTTGCTGAGGCTCAGCTGTTCTTATTTTTGACATTTTGAGCCTCATTGTTCTTATAAAATGGTTCTTATAAAAAAAGTGTAGTGGGTAAAACCCACGATGCATTACACAAATGTTGACAGAGAACATGGTTGCATTATAGAGTTTTATAAATAGCTAGGGTGTGTATTTCTGATTTTTCTAAATTTAATAAACAGTAACCTAATGCAGCACTGCTAAACGGTGTCAAATTGTATTTACTAGTACTTGCAATCAATATTTTTGTAAGTGACCGAATATCTTTTACCATGACTATACAATTACGTATCGCCCTATCTTCTGTTATTTAAAAGAATTAAACCATTGAATATTCATTCTGAAATAATAATGTAGATAGTTCTCGTAGTAATGTAAGTACAGATAAATGGGGATTTATAGCTATTGAAAAATATAAGAGATTGAAATGAGCCGAAAATTAGGCCTAAGCGTGCTAATTCGGCCGATTTTTATATTGTTTAAAATTTGTTTTTAAATTTTCGGTTTGCTAAACCAACATTGTGTTAAAAATTTCCAATAAAACTGTTAACTGAGATTGAAAAAAAATAAGTTCGAAGTTTACAAGATATTAACCCATTAGTCCCTGAGTACCTAACTCGTAGAAAATTAACAAGTGCACACTATTTGCAACAGATTAACATAATCAATAATATGCAAAAAATCAAAAAAATATTTAATCCCTTTGAAGTATGGAACCGTCATATAAATAGGACGCTAGGGCTTTGGCTGTGTATGAAATTTGGAAAAACAATTTTGACATGATGTAATATTGCATTTTTTTCAGTAAGTTAATGGCTTCTTACTGTAGCCATCTCCTTGTCAACGTCTTTGCTTAGTTCTCCTTTCCATAAAATGCTCTTCATTGTCAAATCAAAGTGATGCTGGCCACATGTTAAAATTGGTTATTGACGTTTTGACCTCTTTAAATAAAAAGTAACAACTTTGCTTTTAAATGAAAGTTGGTCCAAATTTCCTAACAATTTCCAATGTAAAATCCATGCATTACTAAGCGCAATGTCAAACAAATTTGTAACAAAACACCAATGCCACTTTTTAGATGATATTGAACTTCTAGATGTCAAAACACCTGTAACATCAGCATCCTCAAACCATTCATCTTCATCAGAAACATCACCATTGTTTTGTGGAGGTAGAATTGTAATATTTGCAATGTCATCATTATTATCATTCGAATCAATGAGGAAATTTGCGAGGTCTTTAGCTGTTCTACAGTATTCCGTTCGTCTTGACATTTTATAATTGTAATTCCTAGCGTCATATAAATAGGACACTACAATAAACAATAAATTTTCTCACGCTATTATCAGGGCCTTAAAACGATTGAAGGACATTATCAAAGCAAAGTTTCTCGAGATATGTAATTAATAAAGGATTAATTTATCCGCATTATTCCCACTATGTAATAACAAGATGTTTACTTTGTAATGAAAAAATTTGAATCAGCTAAAGTTTTGCAATCAGCTAAATAATGAAAATAAATTTCATCCTAAACATATCTTCCAGGTTTCTTTTCATTATATGAAGAAACTAAAATGAAATGCATTTCAATTGCTTTGTTAAAAGACGTCATTTATCTTCATATGTGCTGTGTCCTATAAATATGACGCTAGTGACTATGGGTTAATGTAAAATTTCAGTAATATTTTTCAAAATATTGTTTATAAATTCCATAGCATTCATTGTCTAGTTTGATTTGCATGCGCTGTTGAAATCAATTTTTTAAATTCGCAAGCTTTCTCCGTTTTTTGTACATATTAGAATACAATATCAGTGAAAACAATAAAATATTTGCCGAAAGTATTAAATTAAATTGTGTTTGAAATCGAATTATATCTGCAAGTTTGACGCAAGGGTTGAAACGTGTATCACCTCATTGACCTAACAACTTACAGAACAATTAAGTTTGACACAGAAGTTGGACCGTGTATCACCTCCTTAAGACTACATGATAAATAATTAGTTTCCATGGAAATAAGTTATCACATTTAAGATGAACAGTCAGCACATCAATTTACATAGGGTCACTACTTTATAAAATGTATATTATATGATATGCTTTGTCTCAGGAATTTTATATAGGGTGGGCATAGATGCCAAGACATCTAACGTTGAAAGTTTCTTAAGTTTTACTTTGTTTTCGCCGGTAGTTAATGTGCGTATAATATTGTGGTGTATCTTTGGCTTGGATTTCTTAGAATGCGTTTGTTTGTTCCATTGACATTGTAATTGGAACATTAGCTTTGAAAATGTTAAGCTGATAAAATACTGTGAATATTTGTAGTACGGTGTAGAATTTTTTCAGCAAAGGTTTATCTGCAAGCATGTTTTTATTAAGGAACTGTGGAACTTCTAATTTGGTGACTGTTATTTCATATTTGACAATCATTCATGAGCAGATGTGCAACTAATTCACTTTTTAGCCTGTTTGATTTTTTACTTTGTAATTCTAACTATATTTTAGCGAAGAATCTCCACAAAATCCCTGTTGAAGATTTCGAATTGGCTGACGATAATTACCCTCAAATATATATGGATATTATGCATATGATAAAAGCTCGGGAATCTGTAGTTCCTCCACTGTTTGTTGCAGAAAGCCAATTTGACACTGCTAATTTTACCATTAAATGGTTGGCATATGCTTCCAATTTGGCAGGGAGAATAATCGAAGCGCATGTTATCGAAAGCTTAGTGCTTGATTTAATTTTTCATGCAGATCCGAAATCGCCATACAATGAAATTAGTGTTGCTGCGCAGTTCAAACAAAAGGATTTTGACTTTTACCCTAGCTTACCGTAAGTACTTATCATTAGTTAAATTCAAAAAAAATGTTACAACCAATAATGGATTATAAAAAAACGTTCTTTTTGCCAAGCCTGGATGTTAAATTGTAGCCTCACTGGTCCAGGCTTCCTATAAGTTAATGTTCACTAACTCTGTATATACTTACCTCATTTCAAATATATCGGTAGCTCTAAAAAACGTTATTAGGGAAAGCTGATTAAATTATTAAGTTTTGCTTTGACAATTAGTTGAAGCTGCTCTATGCATTTATTTATGTCCACTAAAAAGTTTGTTAAGTGAATTGATTGATGAATTTGTAAGCTAAGATTACAATAAAATATCATTTCTAAATTACAGCAAGACTGCTGTCTGATTGCTTGGAACAATTAGATGCGCTATATTTATTCTTCATAACTTTTTAAATGATTTCTACCAGATAATGTTTCATGAGGACGTTTGTTGGCATTTGATAATAACCCAAATGGTTTCAATTTGAATCATCCGGTGAATTGCTTCTTCCTGATAGTGATGTATACTTTGGTTTGAATCTCCTTTTGATTGTCCTTGTTTGCGGCAGGAGGTCTTGTCTTAATAATAAATGACTTCATCTTCATACCAACTGTGGAAATTACGAAACAAGCGTTTGCAATTCTTGATTGACATTATTGTTCTTTCTTGTATGTACATGTAGGTGCAGTTCATCCAATAAATACACATGTGGATTCAAATCCTAACTTTCTTCAATTTCTTTAACTGGATGGCGAGATGTGTATCTGTGGTCTTTTATTTATAAAATGCAGTTGGCCCAATTTGAATTTAGAGTTTACTTCATCACTGAAATTTTTCTGTAAAGCGATATGAATTTTTTAATGTTCTTAATATTATCTTTGTTACCAAATCAATGTTTTAAGATGCGTTAATTGATTAGTTTATTGATGGTATTTCGTAATATGATTGATTTATGTGAAATTTTAGCAAATATATTTGTTTTTTACCTACTTGTTAAATTTCATTGGTTATGAGTTCTTGCCTGCTGGAGGCCTGACTGTCTGTCTCATCTTCTTGTTAGTAATTGCTTTTGAATCGTTCTAACAGATTTTGTGCATCTGGTATTGTACAATTCGAATTAATCATACTGTCTCAAGAATGTGATTTTAAGCATAAAAAATTATTCATTGCTCATGCTAAAGGATCAGCTTGATTTGTATTCTATCTTAGTTCAGAAAATTGGTTGTATTGTGATACGACACTTTTAGAATCATTCAGTTTAGCATCAGTATTTCTATAATGGAAATTTTTTAATTTTTGGGTTACTTTGTTGTACAAGTTAAATTATATTTTTGTTGGATTTATTAATCCGTATAATTTAGATGCGATTATCATAGTGATGCGGATTGTTTTCATTGCGCAATGGGTAAGGCTAAAGCTCTTGCTTATAACATGTCCAATATACTTTGTCCGATATTTGGCGTTGAATTTGCAGAAGGCCATATTCCTCCGTTGTTAGTTGGAAATGAGGTCATTCGTGAAACGAACAGTTTTTCCACGCCTGATATATATTCATATAGAAATCGGTATTGTTAAAATCATTATTCTTTTATCTTCACTTTTAGTCGAAACAATGAACAGGCGCCTGAGGATCCATATCAACACATTCGAACTAAAAATACTGAAAATTTTCGGAATTCGCATTCAGAGGATTCAAACGCTGTTGCTAAGCGACGAGTTCCCAAATCATTTGGTAAATTTTCTGTTTATTGTAGTGAGAATTTGCAACAATATGAAATAATGCTGCTGTGGAAAAAGTCTAAATCTATTGAATGAAAAACTATCTCTTAAATATTAACTTTAAACTGCATGTATCTTTGACCACAAATATAGTATATTTTTGTTTTACATGATAAACCTTAAACAGCCTAGCTTTCTTTTAAAAGGACAAACTGTTCTTTCACATTTTCAAGAAATTTTCATATATTGGTGCTTTGAGATTTTGTATATTTTTATTAATCCACGGGTTATAAGCGCTTAGGGATTTTTACAAGCAATCGATTTGCGGCATTCTGAGGCAGTTTATAGTTAAATCTATTTAATATGTTCTTTGCACGACTCTGCCGGTAGTAACCAATTTCAACTACTCTCCGTCCTAAATTTATAGTTGCCGCATTACAGAATGTTTTGAACTAGAGATACTGAGGCCAATTAGCTAAATCTGATGCCTGAATATTGTGGTATTAACAATGTGATATTTGTTGATTAATAATTGAGTTATTTAAGATTGAATCGTTTAAATAAGGCAAAATGTAAGGAATTGGTTTTCGAAGTATCGAATAGTCTGCCAACGCCTGAGCTTGAAATTGTACACAGACTCAAAGTTCTGGGTTCCATTGATCACAGATGTCCTTAAGTTGGCCACCAATTTTAACTATTTGGTGTACGTGTGTTACCAGCGTTAAATTTTTTATAAAATCATGGATTCAGATGCCTTGCAACTTGTCTTCTCTATAATTATTTTCAAATTGGATTACATATTGCCTGTTTTTGTTGATCTCAATAGCACTCTTAATGGTAATTTGCAAACTATGTTTATTTGAGCTTAATATTTTATTTGTGGTTCTTATACTGGCCATCTGGTTTTACAATTTCGAAAAATTCACTCGGCTTTCTCTTTATCCTTACAAGCGCATACCGAAAACCCTCCTCACCCAAATTCTTTTCCAATGGTCAATTAGTCGAAATGTACTTCGTAGTCATCGTCAATTTAGAATTTTGGAATAACGCACAAACTTTACATGTACGTAGTCATGGTGATGTTTTGAAGTGTAAATAGAAACGAGTTTTTTTACCATCACCTGTCAATTACCTTATACAGTGCAGCAATTTTTGGATTTCGATCGATTTTTCAAAAATAAATTGATTCACAATTTCGATTTCGATGTTTGCACAATTCTTTGTAAGCTCTAATGCACTATGTGAATAGCTGAATAGCGCTTTTTCCATGAAATTATGAATAACATTAACTCGTATATTAGCCTAGCACAGTCGTTGCGTCTCAATGTCAAGCAGCCTATGTTACTCATTGGTGCTGTGCTACCATCTCAGTGTGACTATAAAATAGATCGCAATTATTTCGATTTTTTCACTGATTTCTATTTTTATCGATTTTTAGTTTTGAATCAATTCACAATTTCGAATAATTTATATCGTCGCATTTTATTACGTAAACACTTGTATATGTAGCAGACAATCGGCTCCACTGAATAGAAGCTACGCAGGTCATACACGTTTTGTCAAAAACACAAATTAAGTATCAAAAAATGAATGCACTTGGAAACTTTAAGAAGCACATAAAAAGTCTCATCATTTGCACCCTGTTATTGGATTACTTTAAATTTTTTAGCCTGATTATTTGTTCTTGAAGTTTATGAATTTTAGGTAAAACTGCTACTACAGCTCATGACATTGATGATACTGCTTCAATGATTTCAGACTTTTCTATAAGAACAGATAACTTTTCGCATGTTCCTGTTAGTCAGCCGGATTTTGAGGATGACACAACTTCAGTCATTTCACAATTTAGTATATCAACTACCTCAAATGCAGTAAATTTCAAAAAGGGCTATGGACGAGGTGCTCTTATTCTTTTTCTTCCTATATTTTCAAAACTAACCGTAATCTAAGGTCTTTAGTTACCTGCAACAAATAAATATATAAAATGCATTTCGTAGAAATATTGTTGATTTATTTATAAATAGGTTTTTTGTTTAAACTTAATTTTTGAGAATTTTGCTTATCACTGATAATGATGACAAAACGATCGTTTTATCACGAATTTCCAATTTTTAGTGTGTAATTTCAAGTTTATATTTATAAACCAAATTTTAAATTGCGACATTGTTTAATTTGTTTCGCTGATTTCTACTATCAGTTATATACAAATACGTTCTAAAATTCCTTCATGTCTCAACTATTTCGCATTATTTTTCCTTCTTGCCAAAAACTGTAGGGAATTGGATGTTTTTGATGTTCTGTGGTATCAATTTATCGACATTTTTTTGACACTTTTCAGTTTTTTGGCATTGTTATAAACCAGGCCTGTCAATCTTCCGCTGAAGCGCGAAAATCCTGATTTTGGTGAACTATTGGATGGGTCTCGTGAAATTTTAAATAATATAATAAAAATATAAGAATAATTTTTTCGTTAAAAAATGATCAGGTAATTTTAAAATTAGCCTCAGATTGCAGGAAATACCTTCTAATATTTCAAATTTCCGTAAATTCCACAATGAAATATTCCCGCGGAAAATGTTCATAACTGTTGACAGCCCTGATAAAAAGAAATCACTATTCTCATTTTCTAAACTTCTCAGATTTTTTATGTAGAGTAAAATGGCGTGAGCTTGCCACTTTTAGGGGTAATTCTGTATATTTCATGCTATAGCCATGCTGTAGTACTCAACCGATTTTTTTAGTTCAAACTTTATATTGACTTTCGAAAAAAGCATTACTCAATTTTCAGGGTGATTGCTTTGAACCCCCATTGGCTCTTTGAGTTAAGAATACTCTTAATCAGTAGTCGGATATCAATGACAAACATTGGGAATCCCCAGTGCAGGAGGGGGGGGGAGGGTACTTACGTGGCATAGTGAGCACTAAAAAATTTAATACAAATAATAGGAAATGCAGTATTAAATACCGAAAGTGTGAATTAAAATCCTTAATGCTTCAATACCTCGACATATACTCGACACAATCAATCATGTACCTCACTACAGTTACAGCAAAACTGAGCAAACTAGTATGAGTTACCCAATTTGTAAAAGGTGGCAAATATATCCTAGGATGGCGAACATACCCCGTTTTACGATACTTGTTAGTAAATATTCATGTAACAATCACTATGTAAGCCTTATCATGCCAAACTCTGTTTTGTAACTATCATTTCTTGACTAAAGGCAAAAGTGGTGCAGTTGATAAGTCAAATACAAATTTATTTATTGTGTCCAAGAACATGAACAATTTGAGAATTTCTAAACTAAGTTTTGCCAAAAGGATTATTGACCATTTTTTATATTCTAGCGAAAACGTATTCGTACTTTCTTGCCAATTGATTGGCATCTTTTCTTTTATATTTCATATTATGAAATTCATAGCAACAAATATAAACTAATTTAGAGGTATTCAATTGTATATTTCTCATTTAATGACATTGATGCCTAATGAATGCTTATTCAAAAAGTTCTCATGCAATTCTAAGACAATGCTAACAATCGACATAAATACCATCATTTACGGGATGTTCATTCCAAAGTTCATTGAATTCTAGGAATTTATAATAGCAATTTGCACCATAAATTGTGTTATCTCCATTCATTTAACATTTCAATTTGGCCTCAATTTTAGATTATTACATATGATTTTCAGGAATAAAGTTTGATTTCTACACAATTTACAGGTTCTTAAATCATATTGGCATTTAACTTCGGTCCATTAATGTTTTCAAATGTTTTTTGTTCAAAAACTGTCAGTTTGATCTGTACCTTGGTCTAAATCGTTTTTCATTTGCTTTACAATCTGTGCTCGGGTGTTCCATATATTAAAGTCGCACGTTTTGGATACAATTGTGTATAGTTGTATTTAGGGTACAATGCTTTTATCAGGAACAGAGAAATGCAGGCATCGAATAAACCAGTGCACATACCTACCACGATTTCGGAATCCAATCACAATAGCTCTCAACCGGCATTATATACAAGACCTAAGGGAAGGGGCAGAGGCATTTTTAAAAGTAAGTTAATGTCAATTGTGTCAAATGATCTAGTTAAATGTTTATTTTTTGAATATGATTTTAATCCATAACGCTAATCAAGAGAAAATTGCAGGATGTCCGCGTTGTTAGGAAATTCTGCACTTTTGAAAATGTTTACTCTTAAGAATAAATTATCATGAAAATTGCAGTAAACCAATTACATTTTTTATCATTGTTACTTTTTGCCGTTTAAATTTAAATGGATTTAACTGATAGTTAGCCATTTTAGCTAATTTGAACCAAAATCTATCTGCATCTTTAATAGGCATGTATATTGTATTTTTATTCAGTGCGACTTCACTATGAGGTTAAATGAATTAAGGAAAGGTCTGCTTCTATTTCGTTTGAATTTACAGTGATAAAGTGAAAGTATTAGAAAACAATACATTAGAGAAATATGTTAGGATAACTGTTAGTCTTGAAGAAGAAGAAGAAGAAGAAGAAGAGTGTATTATAAACTATCGGTGACCAAGGGTCAAAATGATAGTAAAACATTTAAACATTAAACAAAGTGGTTCATTTTATTTGAGTTCTTGATTGAGAGTGAATGAAGGATTTGTGGAGCGGACTAGTCTTAGGTTTCATTTCATGTTTTCGATATGTTCTAATGTCATGATTCATCGTTTTTCACGTGGATAATTGGATTCAGGTGATGTCGAGGATTTTGTATTCTATTCCAGAGTTCATTACATAATAGTTTCCGTCTATCGTAAAGAGAATTTGTCTGAAAAAACGCAGGCTTCAGGCTATCGGTGGTGGGAAGTATAATATGGAATGCCCTTTTTGGATTCTTTCAATATTGTCTGATTGTTTCTTAGTTAGTGCGTGATACCACAGTTGACAGCAGTATTCCGCTATACTTCGAATTAGGCTGCAATAGATTGTAGATGCATCATTTGGACAAACCCCCTCCTAATTGCCAGTCTGAGAAAATGTAATCTTTTTGAGCAGTTAGTGATAATATGTTCTGGGTTTTTGTCCCATGATAAATTTGCTTGAATGATGACTCCTAGTAGCCTTGTGGATTCAACACATTTAATCACATCATCATTGAACACCAATTCATTGGGGTATTGGAAACGTTTCAACAATGAAGTAGTTATTTCTTTACACCTTCGCCGTTTAAAATCATTTTGTTTTGAACACACCATTCTACGATTTTCCCAAACGTTTCTTGTGAAGTATCAATATCATTTGGTTTACATATTGACCAAAAGGTAGTGTCATCTACATATTTCATGCGTTGGTGCGTATCTTGAAGTAGGAAGTTTATATGTGTGGATAAGATTGGCTCCTAATTTTGTTCCTTGCGGAACGCCTGCCTTAATTATTTGCCATTCGGATAAGGTACCGTCCGGAAGAGGAACACTGTCTATGTTCTGTTGGGAATGATCTTATCCAATGTATTGTGTAATTATCAAGCCCAATATCTGACAGTTTCTTGACAATCAGTTGGTGGTCAACAAGATCGAAAGCCTTTTTCATGTCAATGAAAAAGATTCTCAAATATGTATTCTTGCATTAAAGTGCTTCAATTTATTGTTGATATGCATTTATAAGAGCCGTCGTGGTTAATCGTTGCTCAATTTCCCCGAATTGAGAACGGTTTAGATGTGCTTGAAATGTTACTTTGAGCCGTTTTTTGATAATAATTTCACCATTATCTTCGATACTTGATGTGTCAATGATATAGGGCGTAAATCAGTTGCTAAGTTATTTATTGTCATTTTCTTTGGTAAGCAAGTGACAATAGCTGATGTAAAGGGTTTGGCGTTGGCTTTGCAGAAGGATCGGTTAATAAGAATGCATATTGGCAGGGCTAGTTAATAGGTAAGTTCTTTAAGAATCCAGCTGGGAATGTAATTCCCATATGAACCAGAGCCTGGTGCTTTGGATGTCTGTGTTTTTAGGTATACAAAAACTTCCATTTCGTTGACGAAGATTGATGTTTCATGTTCCTCAGTTAACATATTGGTATTGGTTAATGGAATGTGTGATTCAATGATGAACAACGGACTTTTGTTTATCTCATTTGCAAGCTGCTGAGGATCAATTGTGCTTAATTCTTTATTCAATGGCAGTCTTTGCCCTTTCTGGTTAGATACTCCTGTCAGGTATTCGCTGTTTTTCCACCATTGCCAATTTGGGAGTTGTAGAAATTATGCCTATTTTCTTTGAATTTTCTTTGTATCTGGTTTCGTAGCCTTTTATACTCACACACATTTCATTATTTCAGCGCTTGTTTAAGTTTGTTGATGAGTTTGTGTGTGTATATATATATATATATATATATATATATTCGTCGTTTGTACCATACTAATGGTGAAACTTCATTACAAACGACGAATTCTGAAAAAAATGACTGTTACAAACGACGAATCGCCTTTTTGGGGTTTAAAATTGAGGAGAATGCAAAATTTTCGAATTTTTTCAGTTAGTGTATTTAAGTACCCTCTCAACAATATATCCTACTTGATTAATGGGTCTAAAAATTTATAATGAAAAAAAAATTTTTTTGCTGGTTTTCACAAATATTCGTCGTTTGTAATTTCTCAGCAAAAATGCTTGGATCAACTTCACACCTAGTTCATTAGCTCCCAAATTAAAAACTACATTTACTAAAGTCCTTTAAAGATGCATAGGCTATGGACTACTTTGTTTTTTTTTGAAATTTCATTTAACAACCCACTATACCGGCATGATCCTATATTTTGGGGAATAATCGTTAATATCTCAGTGAATAATGCTTGGATCGACTTCGAACCTAGTTCATTAGCTTCCAAATTAAAAACTACATCTACTAAAGTCCTTTAAAGATTTATAGGATATGGTATAATACCTTTGATTACTATGTACTTAACAATATTATATGGTTATTGAAGTTCAAGACTTTCGAGTTTGCTGTAGCCAAGAAATTAATCAA
>CABFPE010000268.1:14025-42724 GCA_900660155.1 Hofstenia miamia
AAGGCCAATTTGTGCCATTATAGCAGAAACAGAAAACCCTAACATCTTTGAATTGCCCAAATAAAAGCGACAATGATTTTTGACAGGATGTGAGAATCTTCATATACTGAATTGTATGTAAGTAGTAACAATACTTTAGTATTCTGTCTGCTATGCAAATTGTTCTATCCATTATAGTATCAATTTATTACAATTTCAACCAGAATTAAGGGAAATTTTATTGTCTGTTTGAGGTCTAAATTGTCATTTAACAGGTAGTCTTTTAACAAATAATCTGGTATTTGAAGTAAAGTTAAGGTGAGATCCGAGCAAATTTATCAATGATATATTCTGTATTTGCACAGCACACATCCTCAAAGCAACGAAAATTGCAAATTGTTCATGATTTCTTCTTGAATGTAATGGGAATATCATTACATGCAGCTGGCTATCGTGCCTAGAATTTCTTTGGAACATATTAATTACCCTTGCTTGCTTAAAAAAAGTATAAAGAATTTTGCTTTGCTAGTAAATTTTTTTGTGGATTCCACAAAAGTGCAATTTTTTCAAGAACATTTGAAACTTAAATTGCAAAACTAAAAATAGAAGATGTGATTTATTCCATTTTAATGTGACTCTGTTATTATAATTTTTCATGTACGACTATTGCAATGGGTATTAAGAAAACAGCCACCAAATTTTATGAAAGAATAACATATTTCGTAACTAAAATGTTATTGGCCCAATAGTATTTAATACAGGTCCCATTTTGGGCAAAAATTTTTTAATGCAGTGTATTTCAATAAATTTATTGGCGTAGGACTCAATCACAATATTATTTTGCAACATATTGCAATATTATTGAATGTGTTTTTTCTAAAAGTAGCTGCTTAGCTTGTCATTTTATGCAATTCTTCGCTTAACATTTAGGTATGAGCAACGTAATTGCATTAATAAAGTAGTCTCTTAATATAGGGTCTTACTACTATTTTTTAAAGGGGAATAAAATTATTCCTTACATATCTACACACTAATTACTCCGGAAGTGACAGTTCTCGCTACCATGATTCGTTTTTACATGACACCTAAGTGTGTTGTGGTATTATATCCTTTACACTCTAAGCTTTCGACATTTTAATTTCTAAAAGCTGTTCTGCATTGTCATTTGGCAGACAACCATCCAGTTTTTCTTCAATGTTTAAGGATAAGGTGAAAATGCATTTTTGTGTCATTGGAATGTTTTTATCCGGTTGTACAAAGTGGAAGCAGATTTGGTCTTAAAATCTTCAAAATTAACACATTCGTCTGTTTCCTCTATTTCTATGGGCTTCAGAAAAGGGATTAACACAAATTCCCATTGCCAACACATTCAAAGCACACTAAACTTAAAATTCCCTTTTGAATTAATTCAAATGTTCTCTAATATAACTGGAATTGACTATTATCGGAAGCATTCCTTAACACATCAAACAAGAACCGCTCTAAAATGGAGCACACAATGTTTAATCCATTTATCACAAACTATTTACTGAATGGTTTAATATGGGGTTTATCTGTCCTGGAAGAGTTCAAATGATGTTATTGAATGAAGACTTTAGGAAATTTAAAAAATCCTAAATTGGGGGAAATCTCATCGAGCAAAAATGAGCGTTGTTTGATATTATTGTGCTGCAAGTCGAGTCCGTTCGAGTTGTGCTGTTTTATATTGAATAATTTATTGGTGATTTTGTGCGTACTTCAAGATACGCAGGTCGTTCATACCCATAGGATGTGATTACATAAATTACAAGAAGCTCCCTGTGTTATATGTAATTTTAGGGCTTTTTGTTGTTCCTTTACTAACTTTCCTTTCTACATTTTCATGTAGCACTTTGTGTTGTTGAAGCTTATACAGGAAATGAAACTCCTCATTATTATTATTATTATTCTTACTTCTCACAGCTTCATGGTGGTATCCCTCTCAGTTCGGGGAACTCACCAGTTCCCTGGGAGTCTCAGAGCTCTCCTCAGGACTCTAGCTGTTCCTTACAATGCTGCCTTCTGTGCTACCACTCCTCCCCACTTTGGTACTCCCAACTCCTCCAAGTATTTCTTATGCNTTGCTCCTGTGCAGCCATTATCAGTGCTTCTGTTTCTTTTTAGTCCTGCCTTCTTTCATTCAAGTTGAAGGCTCTCTCTGCTGCTAATATCTTCCTTTCTCCCTGTCTAATTCCCTCAGTTCATTCTTGTTCCATTTAACTATTCCTGCCAAATATCTCAACACTGGTATCGCCCACGTATTAATTGCCTTTATGCTGTTCTGCCCATTCAATGCTGACTTCCTTGTATTCTATGCTTAACCTCGTCCTCATTTACTCATTATCTGTTCTATCTTTTTCTATCACACCTAAGTACTTGTTCCCTTCTTTGAGATTCTCAATCTTATCCCACTGCTCGTCCTCAAGTCATCTCTATCTATGCACTTGCCTCTGGTCATTGTCATTGTCGCACACTTTCCTAATCAAATTCCAACCTAGATTGTTTGCTTGCCTTCTCTAATGTCTCCACTTGCNCTTATATGATATGCTGTCATATGTCCAGAGTGATGGTCGATCAAGTACCCAGCAGTGAATAAACAAACTTAATCGACCAGTAAATATATTTAATTTTTTTTTCATATTAAAGGAGCAAAAATACTATTTAATAATGCTGGGGTAAAAAGTTACCCCGCGTGGGCATTGCATCTCTAATTACGTATAGAGAATTATTCTTAGAGAAACGACGGCGGGTAGAAAATATTAACGAACACTAATTGCCAAAACTGTTCTCTATTTACAACAAATTTTCTTGCTTATATACAAATTCATATCAACATATGTACAATTTACATGCTAAACCAAAAACATTTGGTCTGGCCGATACAAACAACCATTACCGATATTAGATTAGCCCAGTGGTCGTAAATGTATTTATTCTCTCGGTTGTTAGAGAGTTAATAGCATTTTAAATTATTTATTCGCTTTGGCTACCTACAAATTTTAAATGATTTTGTGCAAAATAAAACTCAATTCGACTGGAATTTTAAGAGACTGACTCCACTANCCATTCTTCTCCAACTTATACCCTATACCTGCCTCCTTTAAATTTTCTGTGATTGGGATTAAGCTAACTACAAACAGTAGTGGCGCTAAGCTGTCTCCCTGGAATATGCCTCGCCTAAACCTCAACCTATGCCCATCTATATCAGTCTGCCACTTTGCCATCTCCCTCTCTAGAAACTCAACCCATTTCTGTGAAACTCCATTAGCCTCTAACATCTTCAATACCCACTTATATGATATGCTGTCATATGTCCAGAGTGATGGTCGATCAAGTACCCAGCAGTGAATAAACAAACTTAATCGACCAGTAAATATATTTAATTTTTTTTTCATATTAAAGGAGCAAAAATACTATTTAATAATGCTGGGGTAAAAAGTTACCCCGCGTGGGCATTGCATCTCTAATTACGTATAGAGAATTATTCTTAGAGAAACGACGGCGGGTAGAAAATATTAACGAACACTAATTGCCAAAACTGTTCTCTATTTACAACAAATTTTCTTGCTTATATACAAATTCATATCAACATATGTACAATTTACATGCTAAACCAAAAACATTTGGTCTGGCCGATACAAACAACCATTACCGATATTAGATTAGCCCAGTGGTCGTAAATGTATTTATTCTCTCGGTTGTTAGAGAGTTAATAGCATTTTAAATTATTTATTCGCTTTGGCTACCTACAAATTTTAAATGATTTTGTGCAAAATAAAACTCAATTCGACTGGAATTTTAAGAGACTGACTCCACTAGCATTAACTTTAACAAAATATATTATTAGAACCAAACCAATTCAGGCTAAAACATTTTTCTTTTACGCCACTTATAGTGGTTTTTGCCTCATAGAGGCCCATAGGCACTATTCTATGAATATGATTGGATAATTTACACAATGTATTGATTAATGCATGCATAAGTGCACATCCGCTTTAGTCCGTCAACAATACTAATTCAATTCTGTTGAAATTATTATTTAAAATATTACCAACCCCTGCTGAGTACTACGCCTTACGGCCAAGGCATCCTACATGTTAGGTTTCATAAGTTCTTTCTACCACCACCACTAATTTAGTAATATAAGTATTGCCACAACTAATAATTACCAGGATTGCATTCGTAATTTTTATCATTTAGAAAACATATCATTTCTTATATATTCAATTACAAAAATTCTCTGCCATCTTACATCAACTTTCATCAGTACAAAGTAAGTGGGGGTTTCTAGAAATGCTCCTTGCTCGTAGCAGACACAATTTAGGTGTTAGAAGTATTGCGCTAGCCAACAATGCCGGGCTGATTAAATTTAAAGAGATTGTTTTTTGTCGTTTGCAAAGTTTATGTTTTCAAGTGAATTTTTTCTTGTAGTTCAAATACCAATTAAAAAATTAAACCAAACCAGAACCTGCTTAAATTGCTATATTCGAAAATCCGGCCCAAGCCTGCCCCAACCCAACCCAAAAGTATTACAGCAGTTATCCGTTTCGAATATGAAAACATCTTTGTGAACTAAAACAGTAACAAAAAATATATTACTGGGTGTCACTATTGATTCCAATTAAGAAACCCAACGTGCAAAATTTCTTTCAAACAATTTTTTTATCCGCTATCTAATACCGATTGTGGACTCTTCAAAATTTTTGCATCAAAGGTAATCAAAAATGGCTTATGCTTCTGCCTGTTAAATTTTGAAAAGAATAATTCATCGTGAACTCAAGATGTTTTCTCGCTCTATCACATTAGAGGGTGGAGAAAAGTTAGCTCACACTTGAAGTAGCCTCCAAATTCGATACCATTTAAATGCTTGAAGTGGTCAGACTTAAGAGCCTTCACAAAAATGAAATAAAAGTAATTAAGTTCCAAATATATACAGTCACTGAACATTTTCGCCTCTTGAATCCGCCACAAGATATACTGGAGCTATTGTTGCAAAGGCTTGTTCAACATATGCAACATTTCTCTCAATTTGATGTAAATTACACATTCTTTGGAAAAATATCGACCTCATTTATTGCCCGGTTGCATCGAGATGCATTTTCTTGGACATGTGTCTGTCAGAGTTGCTCCGCCTACTGAAATATACATCGTTTTTATGTTTTTTCAAAATCTTTCAGGTATATTTCTATTATGCTTAAATATAAATGCTAAAATTCTCAAGGACCTCATCGCATTTTTTATCTATACGAATATATATTCAAAAATATTCTTGAACTGATCTTGGCTCATGTAATCAATGATCAAACACGATCGGTGGCAACTCCTGATAGAGCTGCAAGAATAGGCAGAATTTTGGCCGCACGTAGAGTTTTGAGGCCGGACCTTGCTTGGGTTAAAGCTTTGGCCCTATGTATATCTCTCTGTACATAGCAGCTAGTAGTATTCGTGGTCAGATCTGGACATCGCAGGCATATAAGGGTTGTAAGCAAATAGTATGCTATTGAATATTTTGCCAAAATTCATTTTTATTAAGTAATTTAGCTTGCCATTTATAAATGTCATAGATTTTCATCACTGGATGACTCATAGTTGACAAGTAATATGAGATCAAAGATTGAAAGTGGTCACATCCTACAACTTAGGCTTTCTAGTGTTAATGGAATAATAAATCTCTCACATCACCTGATGAACTACTTCCACCGGTATTTCCATTTTTGTGCCAGTTCCTCCCTGAGGTATTTCCCTGCAGTCAGGCAAGCCAATTAATCCCTATCTTTCATATAAATGAATACCAATCATTTCATCAAATCTAGTTCTTACTAATTTTTAGTATTTTTATTGCTTTCCATTCTCTTAGTATTGTTCGATTCTCCATACTGTTTAAAACTTATTTGTTTCAAATTGAGTGTTAATTGAGAAGGATTATAACTAGATAGATAAACTGGAAATTCACCTTATTATACCCTCGTATGCTCACTGATGTTTTGTATCAGTTGACGGGTTTTAGAAACCCCCCGGGATACCCTCCAAGGATTATTCACATTCAGGTACGATGACAAACTTCTAGTCATAATTATTAGCTATCACTGCAAAATTATTTATTTCGCAAAAAATTCAAGATGTCTACCTCAATTTATTATATGATATTTGAAAGGATATTTGAATATTGAGAACAAAAGCACGATATTAAACTGCTTCGAGAAGCATTTTTTATTTTTAAGTTTCTGAAATATAAGTAAACATTCATATCGGTATATTTAAAAATACTTCTTTTTCATCAATAATAACTGTGCAAATCAACAGAATAAAACTTGGATTTAAATAGCTTTTTTATAAAGCAAGTTCAGTATAATTAGCTATAGGGCCAACCACAATTTCAATGAACAAAAATTTTTGCCCGTTTTTAAAAAATTCCTCAAAGCCTATTGTGAAATTTGGATAAATCTGAGATGTAGACAAACCTATTGCTAAACGCTTTCAAACAGTTTTGAAAATTTGTACTATGCTGAATTGCTGTGGTTGAAATAGAATACAAAAATACAAGCACTTGAAAAGATTGACAATATTTCATCTGAAATTCCATTGTTTTGAAAAAAGTACTAAATTCTCACCCTCTCAAATTGTTTCAGTTGATCAAAAAGTTGAAGGCCCACTGGATCAACAACTAACCTAAAGTGTTTCTTTCTCGGTAGATAAATCACCCATGTCAAAGGAGGTGTGCCGTGCGCAATGTCAAAGTTTGTGGCGCCTTTATTAGCACCGATTCGCCATTTAAAACGCATAACAAAGAGGAGACTCTCCTTTATATTGTGGTGTTTTCAGATTTTGGATAAGTTCAGATCTAGGAGTTAATTTTATTTAAGAAAACAAAAAATTAAAATTCCTAAGCAGTTTAATATAATATAATATTTATATGAATCTAGATGTAGATCAGTAGCATTTTTGTTGTAAGAATGTACAAATATTGGTCTTAAATTACATTAATAATTAATTTGTTATAATTCTTGTAAAAATGAAATAAGAAAGAGAATAATTGCAATTTCACATGTAATGAAAAAACAGTTGCTTATTACAAGCAATTTACTGCATATTGAATTTTCTGCATACAATATAATTGTGATTAAAAAATTGAGGGAATACGTATTGAAAATGTCAGAGTACGTTGCATGCACATCATTTGAAAATAGACCATCTTGCATGCCTAGTGGTAAAATAACTGGAAAGGATTTCTATATACTGGATGACAACAATCAGTGTTTTGAAACTAGTTCGATGTATTCAGATATATCCATATCACCGTCAACTTCAATAGAAATAGACGAATCCTTTAGTTTAATTCTACAGGCTAAACAATATAAATATTCAATGATCGAAGGGGAAAATATCTCAGACATTACAGATTTGCAAGCAATTGGCAGCCACGATAAATCGTACTTTGTAGATGTCATAAATGCTAGCAAGGGTGATGTTCACTCGCCACTTATGCAAGAACCAATTTCCACTGTTTCCACATCAATAAAAAGTGACGAAACAGACGAATCTGCAAATATTTCTAGTGATCTTACAATGTGTGAGTTCTTACCTGTTAGAAGTGATGAGTCATTCTTTATTAAAGGGCAAGAAAATGAGTCAAATGACAGCTCTCAAATATTTAGAAATTTCTTTGAATATTCTTTGTCATACGAACAAGTTAACTGTTTTGATAATTACCATATTTTCGATAAATGCATTTTGAAAAAAGTTTTTCAAAGCGATAAAGGAAAAGCTGTTGTTATTTTAGCTACAAATGAAACACCCCAGCTGCATGCTTCAAGTGCCTGCATGGAAAAAACTAAAAATTTTGCCTCAGGTCTACACAAAGCCCATAGTGCATATCAAGGCATACATCATAGATTGGCTAGCGCAACACTACCCACTTTGCATTTTCTTACAAAGACTGTGATATCGGAAAATCCCAATGAAATTAATTTATATAAATTTCAAGCCTTAAATCAAAAAGCCTGTAAAACAAGGAATATAATGGAGCAAAAAGTTGTTAATAAAAATGATTCTAAAATACAAAACAATTTAAAAAAGAGTAAAAAATCGCCTATCAAGCGAAACAAGGCTTATCATAGCACTCCGTTATCAAGCTTTTACAATGACGATAATTCTTGTTTAGATAGTACTACAAGCTCTGCTGTTCCAAGTCGATGTAGCTATGGGACAGTTTCGAATGAAGAGTCCATAAAAGAAAGAAGTGCCATTATCAGTATGCAAGAAAAATGTAAAACACATAAACAAAAACAGATTTTACAAAAATTGTTCAATGCTCAAATATCACAAAGTGCTGGAATGTTCCGCGAGTCGTCTCTAACCCATAGCCATATTGTTGCAGTTATGAGAAATTTTGATGAAACATTTCGAAGACTGTCCGTCCGAATCCAGCTTAACGCAATAAAATCGATCATGAAAAAAAGGGAGAGAATGGACTTTAAGAGCTTTAGAACTGCTTTGCTTCATAATTACAATTAACAATGAACGCTATGCATAGCGTTTTCGTTTATTATTCAATTGACTGTTTTGTATCATCACTAGATTTAAATTGTACTAAATATATGACATAAGCTTGAAGTCCTTAATAATCTCTATAAGATGTTTTTGACTTTCGATCGTCAATTTTTGAAAGTTCTTGTCTCATATTTTTGTAATATCCCAAATTTTCCAATATCTTAAGCTTGGTAAATGTTGTCTGAAATTTAATTGAATTGAATTTATTGAAAATAAAATTAACATCTCTAGATGAGATAATTATTAACATAATTGTTTTAGGAAATTTATTGTTTGTTCAAAGTTGTTCACATCAATGTGAGTAAGGATATGATCCTTCATTTCTGCCGTGTCACCACAAATGTCACAAATGCAATTCTTAGTAGGCTTATAGCAATTCATTGCCCTGCAAATATACTTATGGTAACTGTTGGCATAGATTAAGGCACAAATTCTTCTATTAAGGTCAGTTCTTTATCTAATATTCAGGCAGTTGTTGTTGTAAATAGATTCAATGAGATGCGTGTTAGAGAAATATTTACCAATTCCGCACCAATGCTTCCAATTTAACCAATGACAAGATAGAGAAAACTCAAATTATTGGTGAAGAGGTATGATCCATAAGATGAGGCAGGGATGATAACAGCCTTTAGGAGTTTTTCGGTAATGTAATAGTTAATCTTTTGAATATTAACTGTAGTGCAGAGAATGTTCGTAGAGAGGGTACCTTTTTGACGTAGAACTTGTAGGTGTCTGTTAGAGCACTTAGTAGTAAGAGTAATTCCCAAATAGCAGAAAGAGTTTACAAACTCAATATTTTCTCTTAAATAAGTAAGACAGTCTTTGTGGCATAATCTACCACCTCGCCTGAATTTGATAGTCTTAGTCTTCTTAGTATTGAAGTTGAGGTCGTTGTCTTTTTCAGTAGAAGCCTAAGAGGGAGCTGGATGTTGAAAAATAATGAAGTACAAATAACGAGATCATCAGCATAAAAATTAAATAACAGCCACAAGCTATAAGAATGTCGTACAGGTCAGCGATATATAGTAAAAATAATAGTGGAGATATGTTATCTCCTTGTGGTAGAGCGATTCTTTGAAGAATTTCTTTAGAAATATAAGAGCTGATTGCCACTTGGACAGAATTTTGGCTAAAAATGACCACAGAACGAGTAGAAAATGACGTGTTACCCCATTTCCTGTAGTTTCAGAATAAGTTTAACCCTGTTGATTAAGTCAAACGCTTTCTTAAAATCTGGAAATATAACTTTGAAGTAGTCTGACTGCTTGTAAAGTAGATTTATTTTTAACAAAACCGAATTGAGATTCTGGTATCTTATCATTGTAGGTGGCCCAATAATACAACCTGTTGTATAAGATATTTGAGTAGCACAGCTCGTGAGAGTGATACCTCTGTGGTGATCAGGATCCGTGTTGGAACCTTTCCCTTTGCACAAATGTATAATATGGCTGCTTAGCCAGTACGAATACTGTTGCAAACAGAAGATGTAAAAGTGGATAGATAGTTTCGAAACTTCTTTTTAGACATTTATATGAAATACCGTCGCGCCAATGTGCTTTGTGTGAACCTTGACTGCATACAGATTTAGTGAATTCTGCAAGAGCAATAGGACGGTCCAGGTCGTCCAAATATGTGTTATTCAGTTGAGAAAGAATGTTATCGTCAGAGTCTTTGCCATATATCTACCCTAAATGTTGCGTTCATTTAGAATGTTGTACATTCGGGTGAATGACAGGTTTGTGTTTTGCTTTGAGTATGTTCCAAAAAGACCGAGGATTATGTTCAGCTTTATTGATTAGTTTCAGTTCTGTCTCAGTATCATAGATTTTCTTCCTTGTTATACAGATTTTGCGATATATAGAGCGTATGCGTTGATATTCTGTCAGGGTACTCATGTCCCTCTTCAGTAATTTATATTTGTTCTTAACATCTTTATGAGCATCAAAACAGTCTTTGTTAAACCAAGTTTTGGATGTGCGTTTTCTTGATTGGTATTGACTAGATTTTAGTGAACTTAACAATAATTGATTATACATATCTACATTATCCACATAATCAGAAGGGTTGAAATTGACCATTTGCTGTGCAAGATGAATGTCGTTTATTTTGTAGATTCGTTTTTTCATCTGAGTCAAGAAGGGAGATTTAATAGGGAGTACGGCATTTACAACGAGGTGTTCCGTAACAAAGGGAGAAGAGACGAAAAGTAAATCAATGACACAATGGCCATTGTGTGAAAAATAGGTAGGAGATGTAGAGTTGTTTAGGCATATTAAATCATAGATTTGTAGATTGTTACATTATTGAGTTCCCCTATCTCCGGAATCTAGGATACAGTTAAAATCACCTCCCAAGATGATTTTTTAGAGTTGGATAGCAAACATATTTTATGGAGTTGTAAAAGTATGTCTTTCACAGATGTCATGGGAGCAAAGTAACATGCTGTTAGTGTGATGTCTTTAAGTTGCACAAAAAGTATATTGCTATTAGAGTAGAGTATCTTATTTGCTTTGAAATTCTTTTGTGTATGCCGTTGCAGATACCTCCTGAGGGACATCCGCTTGTTTTAGTGGCAGTTGAGTGATATGTAAAGTGAGTTTCCATTGCGATTGTTTCAACTAGCATTGTTTCTGTTAGGAAGATAATATCGTCATTGTAAGAGTTTCAAGGTATAATTAGTAAGTTGTTTCATAGTCCTTCGACATTGTGGAGAGTTAGGGTAAATGTTTCTGGAGAACTAGTTTTCCTCTACGTATTCGAAATTTGAGTTTTGGCTGTTCAGCTCTTTTCTTCTTCAGTTCCTGGCTGAGATTAAATTGTTCTTCTTGTTAGGATTTGGTGACATCTGGGTTTATGAAGACATTTGTATATGCAGTAATTTGTCTCAACTTCTTTGATTTCTTAAGAATTATGCGTTTTTCTTCTTCTTTTTCAGTTTTTAAAGTGACAATAAGCAATTGCTTAACATTGTCGTTTATCTTCCCAACTCTTCGGGTCTTTATATCAGTTGCAGTCACTTCCAGATCGTTATTAAGATTATCTACAAATTGCTTGTATTCTAATTTGCTTCAAGGTTTTGTTCCTTTGATTATTGAATTCCTGGCTCTCTTTTGTATTTCATTTTCTTCTTGGCGAACACATTGAACAATTTTGCTGTAAGGCAGATTGTTCCTATTAACCCAACTTTCCAAAGCACTAATTTTTACATGGCTTTCTTTTTCAATTAGTTGATTTTTTAGAATAGGAATTTGTTGTGGTGAGCAAAAGCCATATGTAAAGTCGAGACCTTGGGATTACAATTTTTGTCCAAACAACAAATTTGTCAGTAGAGCATTGTACTTGGTGATCAACGTATTCTTCTTCAAGTCTTTGCGATCATTTTCATGATTTAGACATGGGTATTCAAAATAGAAAAATTCGCTAAATTTAATTTAACTGTATAATATGCAGTTTTTCTTTATAAAACAAAAGCGTTATAAATTTAACAACCGTACAATGTTCCCACCACTTTGTAGTATATCCATTGAAACGCTGGGCAACTTATGGCTATAATATATGGATTAAAACGGCGTACATGCATATTTACAAAACCAATTTAACTGTGACTGAATTAAAATATAATGTAACAATGATTGCTAAGTTCATTAACCCTATTTATATTGAGCTTTTTACATATGTCGTTTTTTGAGGGAGCAGTGTGCAACCTTGCACCCCTAAATATTTGCCTTAATAATGATACAATTGCTTTTAAATTGGGCAGCTAGCCTTTCTTAACATAGAACATTAAATATACATAGTGATATTACATATTATTAGCATATTTTGTGCTGACGGCAGTCTTTTATACACGGGGCCGCAAAATATGCCGTTTTTTATTAGATAACACAACTATAAAAATCATTGCAATTTTGTCTTATTTTTCTACATGCGATACGAATTGTGTTGCGCTATGTCTTTATTCCCACTTTGCTACTAAAACTGTAAAAAAATGCATCATGGGAACTAACACAAGATAAATATGAACAAAACCTCAGTATGAAAACATGTTATCTTCTTGCAAAATGTCCATAAAAAATTTTTTGCAAGGATATTGTTACAATTTTTTCAAGAAATTTATAAAACTACTTTTAATGCCATTTGTGGAAATTTTTACTTAATTATAATAAAGATCTTTTCTTATTGAATATCTGTATTTTACTTTTAATGATTTTTATTTTTTTCGTTTAAATTGAATTTATTACTCAATTTCAAAGCTTTCTAAATATTTTTCTTGTTACATGAATACATTAGAAAAAGAAGACGAAAAGTGTGATAGTAGAAAACATCTTTATGATATAAGCTTCCAGTTAAGTGGTATATGTTGAATCTCATTAAATAATTTGACACCGTAACTTTCAGTAACAACATAACTATATTGGTTAGAAAATTAATGTTTTGTAGACACATATTCATTCTAATGACGTTTTATTTTCACTTTTAATCCTAATAATATAGTATATTGCCTCTATATTTTATTTTTTTACATTATATTGAAGAAATTTCATCATTTTCGAGAAACATTCTTGTAAAATCTTTATACCACAAGCATATGAAACGGATCATCTGTATATTGAATGTATTTGAAATCAAGGCAGATCCTTGCATCACCTCATTAATCGTCAATTCTTATTTGATAAATGTTTGTTTGCCGTTAGGTATAGCAAGAGATTAAATCGTTATGGATAATCGAAATAAAGGCTTTTAAGGTACCAAAGAAGTAATACGCTTCTTAATTCACTTAAGATAATGGTCAAATGCTTATACAACTTCTATACACATATTCACAATATATATATATATATATATATATATATATATATATATATATATATATATATATATATATGTAAATATATATATGTTTTGTGAATATATGAAAGGACTGTAATATGCATGATAATCAGCATGATAAAGCATGACATGAAAAATATAAAGAAACATTACATGACACGATAAAACAGTATAAAAAAATTTTCCAATATAAAAAATGAAAACCATGATAAATTTCTGAAGAAATTTCCTAGAAAAATTAATTAGTTCTGTTCTTCATTTGGAAAGTTCAACGTTTTTGTTTTGATATATCCAATGGTAAACATCGTATCTAAATAGATATAGTACAAATTGCTAATTTTCAAGAAATATGACATTACTAGAATAAATCGCTCACTATCACAGTTCAAATAGATTTGATACATCATTCGAAAAAAAGAATAATTTAGTAATATGGAGCAATATAAAATCATATACAAAAACTATATTGTTACAATTTTGAACTTATGCAATAAATTTTTCCTTTGGGCCATCTGTTTATATATATATATATATATATATATATATACAAATATACAGGTTGACGAGTTTATAGGTTTCAAAAATACTTTATTAAGTAAAGACACCACTTTAAACACAGCCAGGATATTTATCAATCTATAGCATTTATGTTTTCCGTATGTTTTGAGAGTTTAAATATCAACATGTGCAACATTCGTGTCAGTAATTTACTGTAGGCATTTTAGACAATTTTCAACGACACATTGTAAGAAAATGTGTGAGAGTGTTGAGGTTTTCTTTTGTTCCAGGTCATCTATTTTGTCATGTTTTGTGGTGTACAACTTTTCTTCTCCATATACCACAAATATTCGTCGCATCGTGTAAGATCGAATGATCTTGGTAACAAGATTAGGTGAACCACGAAGCATCCGTCTTCCATGCAGATGCCTAACCTACCAGTTCCTAACTTCAACGACTCAATGTGGAGGAGCTTCATCTTGCATTTATAAGATATTCTTCTCAAATTGTTTCTATGTAATTCTTGAGCAGAAAAACCTTACAGTATTCCAAGATTGCACTTTTTTAACATTGCACACTGCCTAAAACGCGGACAAACATTTATTGAAAAAATGAAGAAAGTGATTCTTTTCTACACTTATATACTAAATTTGTGTGACTGATTGTTTAAGTTACACTTTGGAATAATTATAATATATAAAATTATATTTTTTTCAAAGCAATTGAGATAGGCCATTGAAAGATATAAAAAACCTCCTTTTAAGTGCTTTGTTAAAAATTAAATTCATTGCATCTCATTGCTGAAGGACAAATTTTTCTTGCATTTCTAGAAAAAATTATTAAATTAGTTTTCTTGTTTTCTGCTCTAATCTGCTCGTCATGGTATATACTATCCATTAAGCTATGTGTCATGGGTCGACATGAAACCGATAATATTTTCCTTCCTTTCGGTTCATGTAGAGAGCAAGCGTTTGTGTCAATGAAAAAATTTGTGAAATCTGCCAAAATCATTTTTAGTCGGAAAGTTTCAAGTCAAGCTATGATGGAAGTAATATATCACTATTTGTTGTATGTTCATATAAAATTTTTCGTAAAGAAGTTTTTTATAAATTATATTTTTGCATATATCATTAATTTTCTATTTTCACAATCTAAAAATCATTTTAAAATTTAACAATATAAAAATAATATTAAAATCTTCACGCATGGTTCACATGAGTTCATGAAATCAAAACTTTTGATTTTTCATTTTTTGTCCAAAAACATTCAAAAACTAAACACAATGTATTGTCATGAATAAAATTTAGGAAGGGTGATGTTGATCTTTTATAGTCTACACAGTTGTTCTTGGAGAATGAAGAGGCACTCCAACTGCCCTGTGCAGATTATTTACGGCCCAATACCTGAAATGATGACAATTAACCAACATATTCAAATGAAGCCAAGCCTCATCAGTGGCCACTAAATATTCCAGATGTGATGTGGAGTGTCCAATTCGAATTTTCAGCCTAAGCAAATTTCATATGACATGCAAAACCCTCCTCTTTTAGTAGTTGAATATTTTAGATTTTGTAGATGGGCCATTTTAAAGTACTTTGTGCAAGTATAACTGTAAACATTTGGCTTGAAATGATGCTTCATTTCGTCAATTATATCTACAGATGTTGTTGTTAAGTGCTAATACTTATTATCCTGTACCTGTCAATCAATTTCCATAAGCATTTTATGACATTTCAAAATGTTTACAACTCTAAATTTGTAGCAACAGTATTGTCTCATTTATATCAACATATACATTTGGCTTTTTACAAATTGTTGTATGCATTTATAACTAAAAAATAAATAAATAAACAGCATGAATTGTTCTCAAAATAGTTATTGCTAGAGATCCAAGTACATGGCTATGCAGTAATTATTTTCTTATTTAGAACACAAACTATTCAAAATTTAAAATCCTAGCTCTTGTCATTGTCACCCTGTATATTTTCTAAAATGCACAATGCAAATTATATTCTAGCTAACAGTAAAAATAAAAAAAGTTCAAATATATCTTCAATTCAAGCTAAAAATCTAAATAAATAATTACAAATAACATAACTAAAATATATAAATTATAGTTTGAAGCATGTGTTTAAATTTTTATGTAGCCAATTGAAGTTAGGTTGGTGGGCCAATTTTGTCTTAACAACTCCGTAAGAACATTTAAGTTGTTTGCTTTGCAAACACTTGCTAAAAGTGCTTACAAGTGACAGATGTAAATGCATTTCTTTAATATTTAGTATTGTTTTTATATATTTTATGCAGACTATTTTATTATATTGCCTGAATTGAATAATATTTTGGCACAAGTGAAAATTAAATTTGATTGTTTAAGCATGATGAGTAACATTCTGAGAAATCGAAAGATATTTTGATCACAAATATAGTTATTAAAAATTTGCTTACACGTTTAGTTTTCAATCAATTATTACTAAAAAGTGTTGTGAACGTTTAAGAAAATCAAATTGTCTAAATTAGTGGACAAGCAATATTTGGATATTGAATTAGGCCTCGTTTTCCCCTTAAACTTAATAAAGGCTTTGTGATCAGTGAAAATAAATAAAGTTCAAATATCTCTTCAATTCAAGCTAAAAATCTAAATAGATAATTACAAATAACATAACTAAAATATATAACTTATAGTTTGAAGAATGTGTTTAAATTTTTATGGAATTTAGAAATTTTGGAATAGAATTAAAGTCTGTTATCGTTACCGGTCTAAGTCTTAACTAGAGAGTAAGAGTAGAAATTTATAAGTTTAATTGAAGCTTGTAATTACAGAGTAGTATTAAAAACAATTTAGAAATTTCACTTGAACGGTATATTAGAAAAAATTTACAGTGTAAGAAATTTAAGTCTAATGCCATCTAATGGAATTATTACGACAGTATTACAATTTCACGCCATCTTTTGATTTAATAGGTTTATCATTCAGATCATTAAAATCAATTTCGCAATGAAGCATCTTTTAAAGATGAGTACAATTTTGTGGAGTTTATCGTTGTTATACTCAGGTAATATATTTCGTATTAAATTAATAAATTCATAAATTCAGTGCATTAAGATAGCATAGATACAATATACTTTTCAATTGTTATGAACTAATTCTAAAACAATCCAAAGCTGTTTAGTCTATTGCCATCAGATGGCCAAAATAGAAATATACTTACATTAAAAGGACTTTAAATGTCTAAATCAATAATTTTGAAATTATGAAAAATTACATTTATTGTGTTTGTATAGAATAATATCAACACAATTAATCAATTAAAATTCTTGAATTGATTTTTTATTTGTCTGCATAAATTAACCCAAGATCTTTGTAACAAACTTTGTTAGTTTCTTCAAAAAATATTTTAATAAAGTTAATTAATAATTAATAAAGATATCTGAAATCTGAACACATCACATGATAGGGAATTAGATCTTATTGTGTTTTCATCTTTATTTCGCTTTCACTTAATCCACTACATTATCAAATATTATGCAGAAGAAGGACTTTAGTATAATTTTCCAAAAATCTGAAATTCATTGAAAATATAGTTAAGAATTTCACACACATCAGAGTAACAAACAAATATTAACGCAAGTTTCTCCACAACAACGGAGCAGATTCCCCATGGATGTGTTCAGATTCACGGATTTTCAAATTAGTAGTAAGCTCTGAGAGAAATGTTGACAATGTGATTAAAACCGAGCGCTTCCATATTGCTATGCTAGGATATACTTGTTAATTCAATTCTGATCAGTGCCCCTTCTGATTACCCTCCGCCGCCACTGCTTCATATGTTTACATTGTGCACTCAGAGGATTCCCTTAATATTGTATTAGTAATACATTTGAAAGTGCTTACTTAGACAATCGATGTTATTCTTGAGCTCTTAACTGCAAGAGTTTCAAATATTATAGTTGCATGGAGTACAGATGCACGTGAATTCTATACACCACTTCTATATGAGTTACGCAGAGCTTTAAGGGTATTGAAAATTCTTAGGTTAATATCAATAACTAAAATTCCGATCAACTGCCTCTGACCGAAAATAAACTTTCTCAATAGTAATTATTCCTTGCAGTTTGTAAAGGAAATTAAAAATGTAATTATACTGACTGCATTATAAAATATTAAATTACGTGAAAAGGAAAACAATGTGACAGCAAACAAAATGTCACCTTTAGGACAGTGGAATTGCAATTTTACCAATCTTAGAGCTTAGACTAACAACAAAATTATATTCACATAAAAAAGCTTTCATATTAGTACAAACAAAAATTACCTCCTCTACCGGAAAAGTGCTTCCCAATTGTAGTGAAAATTTGTGAGAAAAATATTTCGGTGATATACGTGCATGAAAATACCAATTTTTTAAAGTTATTTTCATACCTATTCTTTATTGAAAAAGCGGACTAAAGCCCATACCAGCAACAACTACCCTTAAATATTTTCTTGTCTGTACATAGACCACCTAAAATCTGTTCAGGTACGCCATGCAAATTAAAGAAAAAAAAGACCATTCTCCATCCACGGTGCTCTCAAATTTAAGCTAGCTTTATTAATTAGTAATTTATGAAAATGTAAAAAAAATTGTAGAAACCTTCACAAGTATTACAAACTGCCTAGGTTATTTAGGGCTAAAAATAACTGTTGTATTCAGATTTTTTCTTAGCATAACCGGCTTTTTTGTGGTCCTTGACATACAAATTTTAGGGTATGAGCAAGTGCGAGCACTCCATCAAAGATAATGCCAATAAATTGCCATAAAAGGAATTTCTAATTTTGTTCAAAATTTATTTTAGCTCACACTTATTAACACAGAAACATCTGTTTGCCCAGCTAATGAAGATGATTTAAGAAAAGGTCTACATCAAACATTTATATACAGGTGGTAGTTCAAAAATAAAGGATTTTGCATTTTAATACAAATTGATTAAATTTTAATGTCATAGAAATTTAATGTGGTGTTACAACGTTTTTAAGTAATTTTTGGCATGATTGATTTCATTGATTTGCTCTTTGTATGAATTTTCGTTAATTTGACCTGATGACAATATACTCATCACTTTTACGATTTTCAAATTTGAATTGGTTGTGCATTCAAATCAGAACTAAGTACTTGGTAATTCAACACATAGAATTAGGAAAATGACTAGTAAGAAACTCTAAATTGATGCTCATAATTTGATGGCATTTGAAAGGTATTCTCATATTTATTTGTAATATTTAAGTTTCCTGCTTACAATTTAGTAATTTAAGAGAAAATGTGACTACTGATTTTCCATGAGAATGAAAAAAATATATCACATAATGTAAAATCATGGACATTAAATTGGCATTTTCTATTTACATGAAAATAAAAATAGAAATGCAGCATATTCGCTTAAGCTACCTGGCCATTTGCAAGTTATAATCTTCAAGAAAGGAAAAGATTAGAGATAGGAAACAAAATTTAAAAAATCACAATTTCATTCTTTGTATTGTGGAAGTGTATAAAAATTTGACTCGCATTAATAATGGGGTAAAGCAAACTCAAAGTTGGAAAAGTCAATTTACTGAATTTTTAACAAACTGGCAAAGAATATATCAGAAAAACAATGAGATATTGGGGTTAATACAATTTTATGAGTTTTTAACAGATAGATATAAAATGTGTGCAGGTTCATTTCAGAATAAGAAATTTGGAAAGATGTTTAAATTTTTGCTTATGGAAGTAATGCATAACCCACATTTTGGATATAGAAAATATGAATAAAACTTCCGTTGTAATTAATTTATAAGTGTGAAAAACAAATGTTAATGAATAATATGGGCAGTGTTGGACATTGAAAATATAGTCGGTCTACTTTAAAAATATTTGATAAGATAAATTCGAAATTTAGCCAAGCGTTATGAGAAACTTCACTAATATATGAATTCTATCAAGCTTTCATGAAATTGAATCAATTCTAATCCATTGGTGTATTTAAACAATTACAATATATAATCATCAGTTTAAGGAAATTTTGTTGCTAATCAATCATCCGTTTTTGTCTTCAACATTAAAAGTAGTCAGTAAAAAAATATGTCTTCAATCTATTTTTCAACTACTACATATATAATCAGCTATAATGGTCATTAATTGATAATAAAAATATAAATCAAATTTAATCAATTTTGTTAATAGGAGCAAGGTTTTGATACATTTTCTTTTTTTAACCTATAGACCAATTAATAATGTTCTTAATTTTGTGAAGGAAAACGTTTTTCGTATGTAACTCAAAGCATTTGCATAAGTATTGTGCTGGTAGAGATTTCTTAATGCCGCACCAGCCTGGAAAAAATAATTTACTACCCTTTCAAGAAAGTATAATTTTCCTTGCTGCTATTAAACAATTAGAAATTTTCAAAAATATTAGGAACAAAATTTATATTTTTCAACATTATATTTATAATTAATCATAATATGTAGGACTAAACTGTCCATTGCATCCATAATGATACAAAAGCTTTTGTGCACATTTTCAGAATTTTCTCCAAACCTATTAAAAAATTCGGAGAACGACACATCTATCGGTAAGTAGGCATCCCTGTTTTGGAGAAAATTTGTGATAAAAACGATTCTTGTGTTTGGTTTATCAGAGCCTTCTTAAATACACGGCCCGGTTATCTGCAGTAATGCAATTTAATTTGGAGGCCGATCTATTAACACTACCAAAAATCATGCTAGACAAAATAGCTATATGAAACTTAGTACACAAATCCACGATACGTTTGAAAATGTATCATCCCTTCAAACCTATCGCACAATCTGATTTCAACGATCTAATTGCTTTTGATTTTTCTCGTTAAACAAGCATGCCGGTTAACTACGTTGGACAGTGCATCACCCATTTGAACAAGTGTGTTTTATTGTAATGGCCATGCTATAAAAGCTTGTAGTGTTGCATTGTCAAGCATAGTTAATTTTTTTCAATAACCAGCAAATGGCGTTTAAGGATGCTAAACGTAAAGATTCTGTGAAAGTTTAAAAAACAAACGCTTAACACATAATTGAAATAATATCATATATTTGCCAATATTGATTTTATTTGTTATTATATGTACACAATATGTTTACAATTGATATATTTGATTTTATGAAAAATTACTATTTATTTACATGTATAATGTTTTACTATTTTTGACTTCGGCACCCAAACTTTTGTGCCTTACTGCAGATAACCGGTCCATGTATTGAAAAAGGTCATGGAAGTAAATAAAAATACTATCATTTTTTAAATAGAAAATCCAATTTTTGAAGATTTCAAATTCTTTCCATTTACAATAATAGAGTAAAGCGCTTTATAACCCATTAGTGTAAACATATCCCCAAATGATCGCCTTGGTTTAAAAATGAAAATAACTGGGGATATATGTATTATTTAGTGAGTTAGTTATGAGTGCTTAACTAAATTCAAGAGAGATCATCACAAATTTTAAGCAATTTCTCTCTTGCTCAGAGTAATAATTCACTTTATGTAGAATGAAAACCGCCTGTATTAAATAATAATTATGCACAGCGTCCATAACCGCGCTTAGTAAATGTACAAACACATCACTAATCTGCATAATTACAATTAATCGTATTACCTACTATTTCAGCAAGTAGTGAACGATATCGAATAGCTTCTTTACTCAATAGTTGCAAATTTGAAGAGTGAATGAAGCATGTTCTATATTTCGTGCACTATCTTGATAGGCCTTTTTTGGAAGCATCATGCTCAGCTAAATTTTAGTTTTTGATGGTGGATTGGGATGTGTAATTCTTGTATCAAACATTGAATTTTGTAAAGGTGCACTACATATATATATATATACATATATATATATATAAATATATATATATATATACAGTACTGGCCAAAAGTTTAGGAACATTTTCCAAATTTAGAATTTTTTGTATTTTACACTAAAAAACGCAATGTAGAAACAATATAATAACACAATGTAGAAACAATATGATAACACCGTGTATAAAGTCAATAGTTAATTCAGAAAAACTCATTAATTATGCCGCCATTATTGGCATTATTGACATTGACTCGACCAGCTTTCTACAATAATCATCGGTAATCTCTGTGCACCATACCACTTTAATTTGCTCCTTCAGATCGTCGAGCGATGTGCCATTGGCGCTTCCTCAATCATTTTTTGATGTGATGCCAGCAATTTTTTATGACGTTGAGGTCTGGAGAGATTCCCGGTCAGTTCTCAAGCAGCCGAAAGTCTTGTGATGCAATTCACTGTTTCACAATTTTGGCGCAGTGGCAAGGAGCACCATCTTGTTGTAGTACAGATGTTCCTCGAAGCTGCATAAACATGGAAACTTTCTCCTGAATTATTTTAAGGTAGGCATTGGCTGTTACTATCTCGTTGTGAGGAACAAAATGCAGACCAGCACGCCCATTCGCAGTCATAGCAACTCAAATCATCACAGAAGGTGTTGAGCAGACAGTTTGTTGTGTGAAACATGTGTTGAGTCTTTGGTTTCTTGGTCATCAAACGTGTGGCCGGTATTATGTAAACTGGCAAATCTTAGATTCGTCAATAAACATTACTTGATGCCACATCTCAGGGGTTTAGTGTTGGTATTGCCTGCAGAAGCGCAACCAGTCGCAAATGTTCTTTGAAAACAATCGGGGTTTGGCTTCCAGTTTGCACGATGGAATCGACGCCAAATGGTGCGTGTTGATACATTCTGCACTACCGCATGTAGATTTGCTTTGACTTCAGAATGTGAAGAGAATGGTTGATTGACGACGTAATGGTGAATGAGATGGTCAGTCTGAAGGGCTGTAACTTTTGGTCTTTCAGACCGCTTGTGAGCGGAAAAATTTTGCAGTTCCTAATAGCGAGTAACATTTCTGGATACCGAAGATACTGGCACGCCTATTCTAACAGCTGTAGCGCGATAATTGTAGCCCTCCTTGTACAAGATATGAATTTGAGCACGCTTTGTTGGTGAAATTTCACTACCATGGATCATATTTCAAACTATAATGGTAGTGCTTTTTCAGTCAAAATGTATTGTGTGTAAATCTAAAGTTGTGTTAATTTGATTGTCTAAATGAATCTGTTGTAAATTGTAAGAAAATATTGGGAATTCTAGGAATTTTGCGAAGTTTCCAGGAAATAGCATAAAACACATTTTAGACAGATTACTGTTCCCAAACTTTTGGCCAATACTGTATATATATATATATACTGGTACTAGTGATAGAAGTGATAATAAACTTTATTTTTAACTGGTACTAGTGATAGAAGTGATAATAAACTTTATTTTTAAGATGTATTAGTTGAAGTTTGTTTAGATCTGATGTTGGATACCAGCAAAGAGGGATTTAATACATGGTCAACGTTTGATAACAAAAATCCCTTGGAGCTTTCAAATGGAGTGGTAAATTTTTTAGAATATTTTACGATTTACTTTAAGTACAACAATTTTAATTCGTTTATATTTATAAAATTATCAATTTTTGACATCCATAAAAGTTTAAATTATGATGCGTATTTATGCATAGAACAATTCCCATGAAAAAAAATGTAATTGGACCACTTATAAAAAGTAATTGACTTTATAATTGGATATTAGCTGGTTATTAATTGGATGCTTAATAAATTATAATGGGGAATTGAACATAATAAAATTATTATGGAAATTCCAATTACTATTACAATTATCTAAATAAAACTTAAAATATTTCTGAAATCATTTAAACAAATTCAAAATTAGAATGTAGTACTGTTGATTGCAATTAAATCAGTTTGACCTTAATTAGATTTTTGGTTAAAATTTATAAGTTTAATTGTTAATATTACTTACTTCCTATTATTTTTTTGTTAAATATATAAATTCAATTAAAATTTATTAATTACTTGGAAAAGTCAATTATTTTCAATTAATTTTTTTACAAAGTCAATTACTTCCAATTATATTTTATTAAATTTATCAATTATTTTTCCTTAGGATTACAGCTAAATATCTCAATGTTAATAGAAATAAAATAACTATTTACTTTAATACTTTAACTTTTACAAACTTTATGACAGTTTTTTGGATGAAATTTAATATTTAAATTAAGTATTGCATAAATATAATAAAAGTATGCAAAGTAAAATATCTTTAATACTATTAGTGCAGATAAAAGAATGTTTCTTTACAGTTTCTTTGCTAATTTCTATTATGCAACAACATACACATTGACACTCGGAAAGTCGTAAAAACGAGACAATTAGTACGGGGAGTTGATAAACAGGAGCATCATTTAAAACTTTGTTGGGATTAGCGTTAGAGTTTTCATAATTCCATAACAGCTTAATTTCAACTAGCACTTCTGGCCGAGATTTTTCATTATTTCAACCGTTACTTCTTCATGATTCATGTATTCTAAATTTTAAAGAAAATTTCTGTAACACTGAAAATTCAAATGCTTACCGCAATCATGCAGATCCTAAAAACATAGTACCAGATAATTCGATTAAAATTTGAATGGATACCAAAGAATCAATGTGTCTTCCTAAATGTGTGTTCAGACAAGCATCTTTTGATTCGCATATTTTGATGAAAATGCAGTCAGATGAGCATCTTTTTAATGTATATCCTTTTTTGAACTATTGACCAACCATGAAGTAACTTACAGTGTAAGTTAAGAAGAAAGCTGCAAAATTTGCTGCCAACGGTTCTTTTCAATGCAAACTTCAATTCCAATAAATAAATTTCCAGAAATGCTGTTGGTGTGTGAGGATCCTTATCTTAGTAATTAGGCATTCAAAATGTAAGTTCGATGTAAATCATCGAAGTATGTACAGTAGCCTGGGAAAGATTTTAGTTTGCATCAGAGTAAAAACAGATTCCAATACGTAATCGCTTCACCTTGCAATCAAATATTTTCTGGAGAGCAATTTTCAATTTTTGATAAGTGGAAACTTTATCAGCAGCATAGCATTAGTAGAATGAAATAGATCATAGAAGAATGAATTTTATCACATTCAATCATTAACCTTTTTAAAATCTGCGGACCATCTATACATGTCAATATCTTAATAACAAGGTTGAATGCCGTTTGGGTTTGCAAATCAGAATTGATAAGTAATATGTAATGCAATGTTGTTTTTGAACTCTATAGAATATCAACGTAGGCTGTGAAAACATATATTTGTACAGCCGTATAGGTAGCTCAAATAAGTAATTCACAGGAGCACATCAGGAATAAATTTAAGTATATGTGTGGCTGAAGTTGAGCTAGGCATTTGAATCTGCACTCAAGCCGATGTGTGTTGTGTAGAATTTTATATTTTTTGTGCACACAACACAACATGTTGTGTGGGACGTAAAAATCCAGCGTCCCAATCTTCAAACATTCTGCAAATATTCTGGTCAATATATTATATATATTCAAAATTTCATCATATTAGTAATAGCATTATTTTCACTTATTTCATGTAGTTAAAAGAAGTAAAATTGCATTTTTGCAAAAATAGCTGTTATAAAATACTAATTGTGAATCTATTACATCAGCTTAAGAATTTCAGGGATAAAGTTTGAATTTGGCTACGAAAAAATTTTACAAATAAATAAACTTTGCATTGCCTCTTGCGATTAATTATTGCCTAGTTCGAAAAAGCCAATTAAATTTTGATTATTTCAGTGTTATTAAGCATTTGGGCGTTTTACTTTTTGCATAGTATTAGAGTATACCATTAGTTGCAAGAAATGAAAATCTTGCTTAGGAGTCAAGAAAATAATGTTATATTTTAACCTTTTTTAATCCTGAAATGCATAACCTTTTAGAAAAACGATTTTGCATAACCAGGATCCTTTGGGAACCAAAATACAAATATTTTTATTGATTTAAAATTAACAAATAAGTAGTTCAAAACATTTTTATTTGAATATAAGGCAAGCCTTTATGCGGTGTTGTCAATTGCATACATGCAATTCATTCCTCGTGGAGTACTCTGCATAAAGACATCTTGAGACATCTAAATTGAATGATGAACTTATCAAAGACATCGGAAATATTGCAAACTTCCGTGGTTCAACTTGATCAAAACGTAGGCATTGCCTTACGCTTTCAAATTCATTGGTTGACATCGTTCCTCATCCTGACAGATTACGGATACAGCCACAAGGATTAGAAGACCAAATCAACCTTTCATTGCAAGAACTGCCCATTTTTTATTATTTTCCATATTTTTTGCTCCAAAATATACCACTGCCAGAAATTTGTCAGAACGTTGCGTATTCGTCTCAATACTTGTTGTTGGTTTGCATCTTGATCTCGATGTTGTTAGTGACACTGAAGACCATGCTCTTCCTGAAAAGCTAAATTTTATATTATATTTAAGTGAAATATTCTAGGGTCAAATATAAAATATATTTTTTAGCAAACTCATTTTGCATTATCCTGGCTGATTCACCAATCCCAAGTCTTGGGAATTGATTGGCTTAACATTATGTTTTGGCTTTTCGAACTGATAAGACATTAATGCAAATGATTTATTTTAGTAAAGATTTCTTTAAATAATAAGCCTAATAACTCGCATCTTCGATAGAAAATCATAAAACCATGATAAATGGTTTCAAGTATTTCAATTTTGTATATGCCCATGATGTATGTAGGTACTCAAATTATTAGCATGGATTTAGCATGATATCCAGTTCGGCAATTTGATTAAAGTAAAATATGAAACGAGAAGCTTATCACAAATTCTTCAACTGAATAAGCAAAATTTGAATGATTAATGGAACAATTAGGTCAGTCATTTTAGGACACGAAACTAGCACAGATAGTGCTCCATTGAGTCTGCAGAAATTAAACTCAATATATATATATATATATATATATTCAATTTCTGCAATCAGGTATAATCAAGTGAAAATGAGTCATGTTATATCTAGTAATTGGAATATATTTATGTGATTGGTTTTTCGCATAAATTAAGTTATCTCCCAGACAACATCTATTTGCATAAATTTGTGATTGCAAAGATAGTAAAAATAATAATTTACTTTAAAGACAAACTGCCCATCGTTAAGGGTACCAACCGGTTTCTCCACATATTCCAATAATTTTCTCTATAGGAACATTGAAAATCTTGGGATTTTATCACATCATGGATAGGTTTACTTCATGTTTTGAAGGAAATTTGCGAAAAAAATTATTCCACTGTTTGAAATACAAAATTCGATATTTATAAAAACGTGGGTTATGTATGATTATATTAGAAATAATCATTGCTCCAAAATTGCGAATTTATACTTGAGTGCTCCTGGAAATGTTGACTAAAGCAACCCAGAACACTTGTTTGAATAAACTGGTGGGGCCAATTCATGCTACTCAATGGAAGAAATTTTGAAGCTGTATGTGGTTTAATAGGATACAATCAATTCAAAGTCATTGCTATTGCTTGATATTAACAACAATTACAACAAAGAAATGAATAAGAAAACTCTTCCAGGACTTTCTATTTACAATACGATGATAATTTGTCAAGATGTATTTCGATGATAAATAAATAAAATTTTAATCATTGATTAGTTTTATTTGTACTTGAAATATTGTTATTATATTTTTTGTGGTGAGTCTATTTTTTCAAATTGGAAAATGATTTGAATCCTGTTTCTTGATACTTATAGATATATAGGTATCGAATGAAGTTTCTAGCACGCACTTCACATTCCATTCATTACTTTTCCACCAGATGCTCCTACTTAATTAAGTTCTGAATCATGTCTTTGAAGCAATTAAATACTTTAAAATAAAGTATTGTATATCAATAATTTGATTGAAATCATATTGGATTGAGCTTAGCAGCAATGTCTCAAAAATCTGAAAATTNTATGATTGAGAAGAAACAACTATCTTGACTCGATCATACGTAATAAAAGTACTTCTTGTTTGTTAGGTTCTGTGCTTCTTCTAAATTAGCTATTTTCCACACCAATCATATTTTCACTATAGCATTTCTCTCCTTCACACATGTTCTTCAGGTCCTGTCATGGTCGCCATGTAGAATCTTGCCAATGCAGTTTTTGCACTTATCTCAGAGTAATTTATTACTTTTCATAGTTGATATAACAAGTAAACTTGACAAGCTCCTAATTCTCTCCTTCCAATTGAGTGTTTGTTCTATTAACTTAATGTAATAAACATCAGCTTTTCTAAATGTATAACTAACAACAACTCATTTAGATAAAGAGTGATAGGTGGAAGACAGGATCAATACCTGAAGAGTTGCCATGTGATTCCATATACATATTGATCAGTTGCAACTACAGCTTGCACTTGAACATTGCCAGGAAAACCATTAATGGAATGGGAATGGAAATAGGGAACTCAGTGATTGTGAACTCGTGATTGCTTAGGAATTTAGTGCATTGATTGTTTTTGTTATTATGCATATGTAAAGATAATCGAATACAGCAACCAAGATGCTTTAGCTTGTTATCAAGCCTTACATATAATAGCCCTACATATATAATAATACATGTGAGCCCTTCGTACATGTAAACAATCAATGCAGTTGGCAAGAAAGCAAATGCATAAGTCGGCCAGAGGTCTATGAGATAAAACAATGAGCAACTTAGATCAAATACCAAAATAATAATAACTATAAGGTAAAAGCATGAGCTAACTAAATTCAATACTGAATAACCAACTGTAATATAAAACCATAAATGACTAGAATTCAATAATAGGGTAATAACCATGTAGAGCAAAGTAAATAGAATCATAATAATTGACAAGCAACAATGAGTAGGAAAGCTAT
>CABFPE010000268.1:43514-61194 GCA_900660155.1 Hofstenia miamia
TATATATATATTCTTATGTTTAACTAAATGCGTACTTAAACAGTCTTAATATTTAGAAATCAGCGTGATTTTATATAGAAATTAAAAAAAATAAGGTCAATTGCTTTGAGAAATATCCCTGCAACTTTAATAATTTTTATCGATTTTAATACATATATCATACTAGTATAGAAATGAATGTAACTTTTGATGGGAATTGGATCATTCATCTAACAAAAATAATAATTCATATATCCAGAGAATTCTTGATTATTAAATTGCAATACCGTATAATAAAAGCTAATTTTAACCAACAAAGAATTCAATATAAATGTCTTCTAATCCCGGAAAGTAATAAAATTCTTCATCATATATTAGTTACCGCAGTGGCGGTTCTTATAAACTAAGACGAATTATTTTGTTAAAATTTTTGCTAATTTTATTAAACTTGATAGTCGTAGATAAAATAAGGGAGCAAGAAAAACATTTTGTTGTCTCTAAGTTTAAACTTCTCATAAGAAATGAAGATAGAACTAATCAATACTTATTTATCAAAATGCAAAAGGAAGCTCAGTTGTCCACGCCGAAATCGCGAAATTTCCTTACCTGTAATAGTCATTTTATGAAAATTTGAATCAATGAATCACGTGGCGGAAATGCATTTTGTTTATGGTCTCTTGAAAATTCGCGAAATTTTCAAACATAAGGACAAATATAAATAGAATAAATGCAAATCGAATGGTGATCACAATATGCATAACGAATGTTAATTTGAGAAACAAGGTTTTGATTCCTGGATGAAAGTACTCAAACGATTTTCAACAAGTATATGTTTCTAATATATACATATGCCGTTAATCTGCATCCGCGCAAAACGCAAAAACTCAAAACTAATAGTAAATAGGTTTTAGAGAGAAACCTAATTCCAAAGGAACAAAAAAATTGGGACAAATGACAATTCTAAATTGCTATTATAACGCAAATTCCAAAGAGAATCAAGAACTAATAATTTTTGTTTCAAAACTTAAGCAACTACCGTTTGAGCATGTTTGATCCGGGTACGGGTTTTTTACATAATTCATGCACTTAGAAAAGCTACCAGATTATCAAGATGGCCTATAAAATGCCTTAGGTGAATGACCTGATCTGTGACACGTGACAAAATTTTTTCTCTTAGTTATTCAATATCAATTATTTCATTATATGGCATGTTGCTGTTATACTGCCTTACTTACCACCAATCATAATGCATTTGAAAATATATCTCGAATCTTTAAACAATTAACGTTTCCAACGCTCCAATTAAAGCAAAACCAGACTAGCTTTCAACAAGCCATACCTTATAAAGCAGTGCAGAGTTTATGACATCGTAAAAATCAGTATTTTTTATCTTTGGATCAATAAAATGCACATATTCTCCATTGAATTTTCCAATTAAAACTCCTTTTAACACTATGAATTAATTAATTATCTGTGATTTATATTGTAATCCAACTTACCAATGTCTAAGTAATCAAGAATATTCTCTAGCATGATTTTTTATGAGATCAAGACTAGATGTAAAGCCTCCGCATTTTTTTAACTGGATATGATACTATATTAAATACATTAATCCTTATCAGATATTTGACTAGAAATTGTAGTCAATAAGAATGCTCAATGATTACGCTAAGCAGTAAGTGGTATAAATATAGTATTTTTTCAGTATTTATTCAATGTTACTCAGTAACACAATATAGATGCCCATGAAATATCATAACCTTGTCACTAATCACTGTAAGGTGATGATTAAAGCATTTTTGATTGACTACGATTTGTAGTCAACTATCTGATAGAGATTGACATCGGGTACCCAATAAACCCGACCCGATTTCGGGTTTCGAGTCGGTTCGGGTTGGGGTTTCAAATTGATGTTAATTATAGCTTGATTTGAAAAAGATCGAAGACTTTAAGTAATACGAATGAATTGATGTTTCCCCATCAGAAAATGATTTATGTTAATGATCATTTGATTGGAGAAAGATCTACAGCGTCAAATCAAATACAACTTTTTGGGTCGGGTTGGGGTATTAAATATTACGATCAGGTCGGGTTCGGGTCCATGTTAAACTCATATTATCATTCTCTACTATGTGATAATAGTTAAACACTAATAATTTTTTATCAAATTTTTTACAAAATTGATTTTAACATTAAGATGTTGTTCTTAATTGCAAATCCAAACACAAATATCAGTTTAATCAAATATTTATGCTTAAAATTTTTTGTCTATTTTTCTTACACAGAATCTATGCCTCCACAATGAACTGATATGATGTCTTGCTATTTCAATATTTATAAAAATTTTTAAAAAAGTAAACTAAGCCAATGCGAATCAAATTTTTTATAGCTGGTATCAAAACAAAGAAAAGGTTAAAAGGTAAACACTGAAAAGCGCACACATCGGCTTAAACCCACGGAACATATTTACAAAAAGTAAACCTTTTTAGCTAAAATTTGTAAATTTTTAGAATCAACCTATGTGTGAGCAAAGTTATTTGCTCAATAGGCAGTGCTCTTAATTGCCATATAAAATAGTTTATGTGTCCGCTGGAGCTATCTGATAGTATTTCAATGAAATGAAGTTTGCTACTTTTTTCGACACTTTCTTTTCGAAAGTAGAAACGTGTATCCATATTAATACTATTTTTTGCATGCCATAATTCATTATGATTTTAAATTGTCAACGGATGGATGAATATTTCAATTGCAAGTGTGTTATCTTAGTGGTATTAGCATATGCTACAAGACGTGAGATATTTTAATGACCGAAGAAGTGTTACTATTTCAGAACGTTAAGTGTACCCATGGACAGCTATAAAGGTTTATAGCTGTCCATGGTGTAAGTATCACTGATTGAGGAAGGTACCAATAACTATATAAGATAGTGCAGGATGATTATAATACTACATGCAGATGTAAGTTAGATATGACTTCTTTGCAGTTGTATTGTAGATTTAATACACAGAATTGTAAATATTTCATACATGATTAATTATATTAATTTTATACGCAGCATGTAAAAGAATTGTTTATCTGGATTCCATCATTCTTGTTGCAGCATTACAGTAATTTAATATATCTTCTAGTTGTGATTCGGGTATTTTAATTGATAGAATAATGTTTTCTGGAACCAATCGAACTACTGCAAACAGTATGCCAATTTGGTCAAAAGCAATGCACTAGAACTTGCCTAGGTGATACTTAAATTGATAAATTAAAAATTAAATTCAAGTTATGTTTTTTTCATTTATATTTCTAAAAACCTCTTATGTTCTAGTGCCTTGGATATACTTCACACATGTTGTATTTCAATAGTAATTGAAGCTCGAGAAAAAATATAATTTTGATGTCTTGTTTGTCATTTATCATCTTTGAATTAAAATATATTATGGTTGTTAGCTATTCTGCTAGATATTTTCCAGTAATTAAACAAGTAAATAGTTTGTTTTTTGCCCTAAGTCAACCACATCACTATAATATTAAGAACATGAGTAGTACATCAGTAACTAACGCAGTAATGATGAACTACAGAGGTGTTAATTGAAGCAAACCCCATGGTGTAATTTCATTGCATTTTAAGAAATGCATTAAAATCACTTCAATTAGCACAAGCAATTTGTCCAACAATGTTAAGTGTTATACTTAATTGCAATATGGTACAAACGAAATTGCTACTAGATTATTAAAATGTATATTTAAGCTTGGAAAAAAATGAAGTTTTATTCAAATGAGGTATACTAACTGCATGCACTTGATAAATTAATATTATTTCTCGACACATTATAGAGCACAGGTTTTCCAGAGCTACAGTATTTTGTGTAGAATAACATCAAAAAATATCTTTTAACGTTGCATTAGTCTAAGATTGGTTTTTGAATTGCATTGTAATTAAATATATTTATGCTGTCAAATATTTTGTATTGCTTTGGTTAATTAGATTTTCTAAGGGCAAGAACAAAATGTTAAGAAGCATAGATAATTGAAATAGACACTCATTTCAAAAGTAAACATTCATTTATTAAAGCAGACATACTTAATACACCAATTGTCTAATTGTTCTGATTGTTTTAAATCCATTTAATTGGGCGCTTTTAAGTAAGGATAAAAGTGATTTAAATTAAACAATTTTAAAATTATGGCAAGAATTTATCATGGTACAACAAAATTCAGCAAAATATGTTCCATTGATTTAACCTAGTCTTTCCATTGAATGCCTTGATTTAACTCTATTTGACATCGGCATTTTCCTACAATCTATGATTATTCCTTTTAAACAAATTTTAAGATCTTCTAACTAACAAAGAATAAAGATATTTAAAATATAAATACACCATGGGGTAGAGGACTGTCGCCTTAATAACGTATTTTATCCAATCGAGCTTAGCGGAAGTACACTTTATGGCACAATTTTTAGATTTCTTGACTGAGGCTTTAAACTTCTATTTACAGTAACCAAGTACCGATTAACCGTGGGAAATGTGAAAGTCTATTAAGAAATTTTAACACCATAACATTTATCTATATATATGTCAATTTCAAAGGATTTGAATATTTTTAGGATTGAAGAAAATTGTTACCAAGCTTAGACGGGATTTTGAATGCATTCTTGGGAATAAGAGTAATCAAGCTCATGGTTTCATATATGGGATACATTCAAATCGGAAAAAAGCTAATACCCAAGAACTGAACCCTGCCATTAGTGCAGAATAAGATAGATCTGTTAAACATATAATTTGAAATAATCAACAAGAATCCATGTGGAAAACATAGCGTAGATAATCTTTTGATTATAATCCTATGAAAAATGATGCCGAAAGCCTTAGAAAAATCAGCGGCTTGTAAGAATACATCTCGATTACGTTTTATACTAAAGTTTCAGGAGATAGGATCAGTAATATTTATTAAAGCCGTAGTAGTAGATCACTTCTTATTCTACGTAAATTGAATATCATTCATTTGGGCTCAAATTCATAATTGATGCTATTATAAGTAATTTTTTCAAGAAATTTTTTCTAGAAAAAAGAGCTTAATTATCAGTCGAAGAAGAATAATCAGTTGAATCCTGGCTTATGCAGATGTTTGCCATCCCTGTGTAGACGCGAAGTATCTCTTTTCTATGCACATATTGTAAGTTGTAGATAGGGGATCTGTAACCCAAAGAGCAGCTTTCTTCAGTAGGAAAGAAGAAATTTTGAAGGCATCCTGTGATTTTTTAGCCTCCGACTTGGTCAATAGTTGATACACATGTTCCGGAGGTGATCAGTCATTATCTATTACCGGTTCCAATATAAGTGGATAGCGTAACGCCTGTGATTTGTACTTGTGTATTAGCAATAATGAAAAGGCTTAAGCAACACCCAGAATTTCTTAGATTTCAAATAATACATCATAATTTACAACATAATTTCTATAGCTTTAATTCAAATGCATTCGATTTTAGGCTAAAATTAAAAAAATAAAAATCCCTACAACAGCTTTTTTGCTAATTTTCCTTTTAAGCTAGGAAATTCTTATGAACATAATTTTGTACATTTCCCAATTAATCAAACAAAAGCACAGTAAATAAGAAAAACAATTATTATTTTTTGCTACATTTTACTAGTGAATTACTTATCTGGTATAGCTAAATCTTTTGCAAAGATAATGAAAAACTTATTATCAAACCAATTTCATATAGAAGAATTGTGATCTACACAAAAATACAAAAATAGAATATATGAGAAGAATTTTTTAAACGAAACAAAGATTTCACACATAAACCCAAATCATTTCTAAAAATATAAGAGCACAAGTAATATCTTTCGGAAATTACAAAAGGCCAGTTGTAGCGGAGATGGAATCGGTTAGGGCCGGATGGGGTTGGATTAGGGTTGACGTTTTGAAGGCTAAACCGGTTGAATTCGGCTCGAGGAAGTGTTTTTTTCATAAGTTCAATAAAATATGATAATGCGCTAATCATTCATTATTGTAGTTTGTATCATCTTAGGGACGGGTCAGCTTGTGGTTATAGACTGTTTTGAAACAAATTTTATTATTCTAAAACCTGATGAGTTTCTAAAATTGGGTTAAAATTTAGTTAAAATGTATATTTCGGTTCGGAGTCGAGCAAAACGGGTTGAGATCGTGTCGGATTATAAAAAGTCGGCCCGATTCTACCTCTGATGCCAATAAAATTTATGCCCACTGGTGAGCGCAAACCTTTCTGCTAAACATGTAATAATGAAATTAATTTAACCTTTAGCAATAGAATAACTAGCTCTGAAGAACAGTGCAAATTTTGCTTTTTTGTGAATTTGTGAAATTTTCAGGTTCAAAGTTAAAGTTAATGTCTAATATCCTTATGTTAACTCTAAGCGCACTGAAGGAGGGTGATTCGGGCCTCATGTTGATTTTTGTCCATACCTTTGCTTGAAATTAATTTTTTAGCTGATTTTTTCTTAGTTTTCCTAAAAACTATCTGAGACACGATAAATTTAAAGAGGAATAATTCTTTTTGGGGCCTTTGTCAAAATAATCAATTTAGCAAAAATTTCAAACGATTTNCTTATGAACATAATTTTGTACATTTCCCAATTAATCAAACAAAAGCACAGTAAATAAGAAAAACAATTATTATTTTTTGCTACATTTTACTAGTGAATTACTTATCTGGTATAGCTAAATCTTTTGCAAAGATAATGAAAAACTTATTATCAAACCAATTTCATATAGAAGAATTGTGATCTACACAAAAATACAAAAATAGAATATATGAGAAGAATTTTTTAAACGAAACAAAGATTTCACACATAAACCCAAATCATTTCTAAAAATATAAGAGCACAAGTAATATCTTTCGGAAATTACAAAAGGCCAGTTGTAGCGGAGATGGAATCGGTTAGGGCCGGATGGGGTTGGATTAGGGTTGACGTTTTGAAGGCTAAACCGGTTGAATTCGGCTCGAGGAAGTGTTTTTTTCATAAGTTCAATAAAATATGATAATGCGCTAATCATTCATTATTGTAGTTTGTATCATCTTAGGGACGGGTCAGCTTGTGGTTATAGACTGTTTTGAAACAAATTTTATTATTCTAAAACCTGATGAGTTTCTAAAATTGGGTTAAAATTTAGTTAAAATGTATATTTCGGTTCGGAGTCGAGCAAAACGGGTTGAGATCGTGTCGGATTATAAAAAGTCGGCCCGATTCTACCTCTGATGCCAATAAAATTTATGCCCACTGGTGAGCGCAAACCTTTCTGCTAAACATGTAATAATGAAATTAATTTAACCTTTAGCAATAGAATAACTAGCTCTGAAGAACAGTGCAAATTTTGCTTTTTTGTGAATTTGTGAAATTTTCAGGTTCAAAGTTAAAGTTAATGTCTAATATCCTTATGTTAACTCTAAGCGCACTGAAGGAGGGTGATTCGGGCCTCATGTTGATTTTTGTCCATACCTTTGCTTGAAATTAATTTTTTAGCTGATTTTTTCTTAGTTTTCCTAAAAACTATCTGAGACACGATAAATTTAAAGAGGAATAATTCTTTTTGGGGCCTTTGTCAAAATAATCAATTTAGCAAAAATTTCAAACGATTTGTTGCAACATGTGTTTAAAATAGTCAATATTTTGATAGATATAGATATATTTATGCAATTAAATTGATTGAATCATCATTGCTAAGGGTCAGGCCTATCAAAAAAATGCTAAGATTAAAAATTGTTTTACGGGAGCGTGCGCTATATACTCTTTTGTACTACGATCAGTTCTTATTGATTTTTTGTCCTTGGGTCCACCCTAGAAATAAAATCTTTACAACGAAATAGTTTATCTCATAAAACAAGATTTTAAAAGTTCTGTGGTGAAAATCACTGTCACGCTTTCATCGGGGGACGGGGCCAAGGGGTCAAACTTAAAATAAGAAAAATGTGACATTTTCATTTGCTGCAATATTTTGAACACAGTAAGACAAAAATGACTAAATATGACGTACCATATAAAAAGTGATCTAATTTACTAAAACCATTGATGCTAAACCCCGGGCTGAAAAATGGCAACCTCTTGAGGTAAGGTAATGTGGGTCGTTTACTATCAAATTTTTTATTATTTTTTTAACTTTTTTAAATTTGACCTTGTAAGTGAACTTAACATATATTATTATGTTACACATTTTTGAAACATAAATAAGCATTATTCTTTGACTTTATTTCTCATTTATACATTGATTTTTTGAAGTGTCAGCTTATTTAAAATTATAAAAATTATGAGCGAATTTTTTGTTTTCTTGTTAATGTAAGTCTTTGATAATAACTAAAATTTTTAATGCTCAATTATTTTAGAATCTTTTTAATCTTTATTTTTTCAAAAAATGATGACGTCAACACTCATTTGCATATAAAATCGAAACCAATGAGGATTTTTTCTGAAAAATTAGCAAATATGTAATTAAAATGTGTATCTTTCTCTGTGCCAAAGCTCATTATTTTATCTTCAATAAATTTGAAATGAAAATAGGGGCGAATAGCCCCCCTCAGTGCTTTAGTGACATTTTATACATCAGTGCCTTTAGGGTTAATGAAAAAAATTGCGTAACAAGTTCACAAAGAGTCTTAGACCTGCTGTTTTGCAATGACATTGTTAAATCAAATTCATATTAATAGCATATTTAATGAAATTTTACCGCATTTATATATTTATTATAAATAGAAGTATTGCCTGAACAAATTTAATTAATTGAGCTGGAAAATAAAAATTATAATAAAATGATTAGATCAAACGAAAATTGTAAAATTTGTGTCCTTGGTTTTTCATAACCCTACAAAATCTAGTCCTGCATATACAAAATTTTGGAAATTCTACACAAAACAAAACAACTAGTTGTTTTAATACTACAATGTATTATTTTTCATTATTGGAATACAAGAATTGAAATCGACATTTTTGGTAATTATGAAGTATTGAAGTGTACGTTTTAATATATTATTTACTAACTATTTATTGCTTAAAATTAGAGGTCTATTATTCATACTGAATTTCTAAATTAGAATTTAAATCTTACAAATTACTGATGTTTTACATTAGCGCTTTTGCTGTCTTCTTGGAATTCTGAAACAATAAGGGGATGCAATTTGTGAAATTAGTTTTACTATTTTAAGTTATTAACGTTTCCATAGGCTTTGCAAATATATTATTTTTTCGTCTCTAATATATATATATATATATATATATATATATATAACATTCAATATGGAATTAGTAGGATTTCTGTATTTATAAATACTTTAGGTTTTAAATTTATTGTATAAATGAACATAAAACATCAGTTTAAATTTCCCATACATTTAAGCGTTGGAACGTTTGAAACAATAACTAGAACCACGCAATGAAATTTATTGAAATGCATATATTTTCTACCCAAAAATTCTGTCCTGACTTCATGTTTAAGCTAGTAATTTTTCAAATGTGTTTGTAATGCGGATTTCTGCACTCATCTATCTAAATTAATTTGATATGTACATTTAGAAACTCTGCAATTGTTTTAGAAAATTCTTCATATTAAGTGGGTGCTTTTCCGAAGCACCCTAAAGACCTCCTTATGTAGTACTTCTTTAAAAGCTGTCTGTTTAATGATTGTCAGAAAACAGTTAAAATGCTTAAAAAGGTGCTTTTAAAATCAATTTGCTTATTAAAAGTATCGGAATAGGATAAGTAGAATGAATTTGCTTACGTAAATCAAGATGAAATTTGTGTCTCAAAAATAAGTAGTACATTTCTGTTTAATGTTGACGAGAGATATGCAAAAATTAAACTAACTTTAAAAATTTAAGTTGTGTATATCATCAATAGTTGGCTCGAAAAGCCAACCAAAAAATCGTGAACACAGGGATGTTGTGTTAAAATACAACTCTATATGCATTTACACACAGTAATAATTTTAAATCAAAAATTAAGGAGATAAGTTTTGAATCAATTTGCTTGATAGTTGTATTGTTTCAATATTGATAGGAATTTCTGAAATAATGAATTTTAGCATTAAAGATTGTTTGAGTTTTGGTAAGTCCATTGGGATTTTTATCAAGCGATTTTACGACGCAATGTCTGGTAAGGAAATACTACGTCGGCAGAGGTAGCAGAAGAATTCGCGAAATTAATTTAATTAGATTATGATATCAAAATTAAATCAAAGTGTAAATGCATTATATTAAGCCAAGCTATTTAAACATAAAAGATTATTTTCCATTTGAGTTTAGTTTCTGCCAATCAGGTTAAAATTTTACAGAATTAGAAAAAGTTTTAAACATTAGTGTGGAGAAAAATAACAATTTTTATTTATTAAAAACTACTTACTAAACTCAATCTCGATTTTTTCAAGTATTTGAATTATTCTTATTTCCCACGTGCTAATTTTGAATTCTATAAAAAATGTACGCCTTTTGAATACATGCATAGTTATGTTTAATTTCTAGATACTTTTTATTTAGTGGACATTAAAGAAAAATATCGCAGAAACTAATTTTTGTTCTACCAGATATATCACTAGAATTCTTTTGTCAAGGAAGATACAACTTAATGGTGCCGAAGCAATATACTTCAAAATTAGGTGAGAGAAATTACAGTAGCGTTAATTTTATTAAATATGCCTAAAGAACGAATTCAAAGTATGTATTAGGGAATTTAATCTTGAAATTATACCATAAACTAATCACTCATATCTACTGCTTTGTTTGCCCTTTTAAAAATGTTTGGATAATTTGGAGAAAAAATTTCAAATATTTCCAAATTTTGGGATTTCATTAGCAAATCACTTACAAACATTTGGTAACATTTTAACAAATATTTGGCAATTTTTCCAAATATTTAGAATCTTTTCAAAAATTCACCAATTATTTAGAAAACTTTTTAAAGATCTGGCAAATATTGGCCAAATTTTTTTTTCAAAGTTATTTTTTAATTATATAAGAACGTATCCAGTATCTTAGTCAATGAAACGTATGCAAAATATTTAATTTTTATCAACTGTATTTATTTAAGAATGCAGCTTATCTAACTGCTTCCACATCATACATTGCAGGATATTATATACTGCTAGCACATACAACAAACATTAATTGAGAATGTTCCTATACCATTAGCTGCATACAAATAGTAATAATGCAAAGACATGTCAGTCGACGTCATAATTTTACACTAATCAAACATTGATAATAAATTAAATGTTATTTGTATATATTCCATAAAAGTTTGTAAAACATTTTGGCCACTACCGTCTGATGGAATTACTTTAGCCACACGAGGTAGCTTTGCTCAGTGAGAAAAAATGTTTTTAATTTGATATCTTCAAAGACTCAATTTGATGACGAGATATTATTTTAAATTGGAAATATCCAGACCCGTTGCCACGGGGGAGGTGGGTTAGGTGAGGTCAAACCCGCTGGAATGTCAGACAACCCCTCCTTGACAATAAAATTAAAATGGTGTGCAGCTTTGGTAAAATTTTAGCTTAAATTATAAAAAAAGTCGAAATCCCCATCAACCCCTTTTAAGTGGGCGTTGACCCCTTTAGGTGACAATGCTGGCTACGGCCCTGGAAATATCGAAAAGCAGAGCATAGTGAAGCTTCAACGTTAACTTTGTATTTTCCACCAAAGTTGGAATCCAGTGATGGGAAAATAGAGATTTTATGGGAGGAATAATTGATTTCTTAGATAAATAATGCAAGATTTTAGTCGATTTGTTCAATTAAAAAAATAATACTTGTTTATGAATGTCAATGATTCAGAATCAATATAGGGTAAATTTCCCTTTTCAACATTGCTTCCCTGATTTACCGAAATATTTTTGCCGTACTTCAAGAATAAACAGTGCAAAAATCTCAGTTCACTTTTTACGGTTGTGTTCTTCGTCGAATGCTGTAAAAAATATAGAATTTGTATGTCTACGTTCAAATAGCACACATTTGTGCCAACCCCTGGAATTTGCCGTTTTCATGCCTTTGTACTCAAAATGGAATGTATACATTTATATATATATATATATATATATGTATGTATATATTATAAATCCTATTCTGTCATCAGAAATTAAGGTAAATATAACTTGAGTGAGTAGAAGGAAATATAATTAATTTTAAAGGTATATATTAAAATATAGAGAAAGCTAGCTCTCTTAGATGGTTTAATATATAATTAAGATTTTCAAATGAATATATCAATGATGCTTTAAAACCTCTTAATAAATTATAGTTAATGTTTAGATATTTCTTCGCAGCGTGTAGCGGACTAAATTCTTTGAGGTGGAGTATTCATGCTCTAAGTACAGCAAGCAGTTACATGACAAACCTGGATACAAAATCGTCAATGATTTCCTCAATAAATACAACTTCGTCAATAATCAGAACTTTATCTTTTGTAATAGACCCAAGGTCTTACAACCTTTCCAAGAAATTTCATTTATTGATTGCTAACCATGGTGGAATTCAGAGAATATTTTCCATTAAGATATTTAGCAATGATTGTTTGCAAACAAAGTACAAATTAGCGCGATTTGCAAAACACCCCAGCCCATTTGTATTACTAAAACCTGTGATTGGCGCTTGTGTTGAAGGTGCACAGGCATTTTATTCACCTGAAGCCATTTGTAAAGCCTCTGGAGAATATGAAATCACAAGCAATACTTGTGCTTGCAAAGAAGGATATCAGGCAGATAAAGCTAGACTAAACTGCTTGCGTAAGTTTTTCTTTACAATAGTATAAATTAGCAAACATTTATTTAGCTTGCAGAAACAATCACTTTAAGGATTCAAGAGCGCGCAAGAAATGCATACCCTGCCCTCTTAATAGCTTTACATTGTATAAAGGATCTTCATACTGCGTCTGCAGAGAAAATTACTTCAGAAATTTTACAAATGACCCTCACGCGGCATGTATTGCAACACCCGAATCAGTAAGGTCTGTACCGTCTAAGCAATAACTAATGACAAGATAACTAATAAGTGATTTTAACATTCCCTCTCAAGTGCGAGAGAAGGGCTAACATTTTGCACTTAATTTATTAACTGTCATTTCGAGAAATGCATAATAATAGATGAGCTGCGTTTATTATTAAAACAAAGAAATTCTAATACACAGCTTGCTCCTTATTCAAAATCCAAATTCTATTCCATGTAGTTTTTCCTAAAGTTGTATATCAGTAAATTAGCTTCTAATTTTTAAAAACTTGTGAAAAATTAATATTTATGTACATTATATATATATATATATGTATATATATATAATATTTTTTTTACTTATTTGTTTATTTATAGTTATATGCATCAACATCAGCATTTGATTGCAAGTAATAACCAATCTTGGCTCACGACAGCACGTAGATGCATTTTCTCAACCTTACTAACAACGGATTAGAATCAGCCAAGCTTCTCCAAAGCATTTATTTGACTTTTTGTTATCTTGAAAATAAATCAGGAAATCAAAATATTTCCTATTGGTTAGTGAAGTCATAAACTTAGTTAATCCCTACTATTAATGCTTATTCAGAAAAATTACAGGAGTCGCCAATTTCGTTGCATGCCCAATATCATAATTTCGCTCATTATAATTTAGTAGATAGTAGAAAATTTTATCATTGAATAAATATATAAATAAAAAAAATAAATAAATAAAAAATTATAAAAAAATATATTTCGGGGGTTTCAAAAAAAATTCGTTGTTTCAAACCATATCGTTTGTTCAATATTTTAAAACAGATTAATAAGAAATGTCATCTGTTACCTTGTTTGCTTGATGAGTCACGTTATCAATAGATCAGTGCACCTTTATAAAAACAACTATCTGTTTTGTTTCATTATTGTTTGTTTTGCTATGGAACCAACAACTGAGGGTTTAAATTTTTACATTCCAACAGAAATGAAGAATGGAGTTAAATCAGTAAAGATGCATGAACAATTTGCAACATCCTGGAGCAACAATAATATTTGCAGTCTTCAGCAGATTCAACGAAGCGCTAAAGAAATTAATGAAAATTAACGCGTTTTTTGCAAAAGGAGAAAGGCCTCTGGTAGGCCAAAATAGCCCACTGTTTCTTTATCTTACTTAAATGCTACTTTGGATGTGCACGAAAGCGCAGTTCAAAGAATTCTAGATGTGGATTTTAAAAAGAAAAGTGGCTGCGCAAAATGTCTTTCTTGCTAGCTGAATGAGGGTCAGCGGAGCTACAACAATACTCGACACAATCAATGGTAAGGGGCTTGCGATAGATGAGAAATGGCTGTACGCCAAACCTTATCCTGCCAAAGAAAATGTCAGAGCATGGGTGAATTAGGTTGGTGATAATCATCCAACAAATTTATATTATTGTAGCAGTGAATTTCAGATCAGACTGTTACTTCGAAGTGCTATGACCTAGAGAGACAATAAATAGTGAGCGGTATATTTTATTCCTGGAGTCAGTTTTAGCTGCTCGTAGGCAAGGAACCACCACCATCATTCACGACAGTGCACGGCAACATGTCTCAAAGCTGAAAACCGATTTGTTGCTGGCCAACAACCTTTTGGTAGAGTTGTCCAACATCCATATTCACCAAATATATATATATATATGATTTCCGTTACTATAAAATAAGTTTTTATTCAATCATATGGTTCATTAATCTTAACTCAAACTACATTTACTGAAACACAGAGTTGATGTATATTTATAGTATATTACTTGATGTGTTACATGTATCCATTTTTTAACAGAGATAATAATTAAGATATTCTCGCTCTACTGTGTTCCAAATTTTTGTATTTCGAGTAATTTCGATATTAAGAGAATTAGGGTGATTATCTCTTAACCTAAAAATTTTAAACTTTGACCACAAAAATTCATCAAAAAATAAAATTTGCATTTTTAATGACACAAGGGCAAATGGAACACATTCAAACTGATGGTGAATTACTTAAAATGTGCATTGAGCAAAATGTAATATTTAAGGTTCTCAACACAAAAATGAAGAACATTTGATAAAGGTTATTGCTTTGTGAAAACTGTGTTCAAGAATGGCATTGCAAAATCAATGTATTTTTATTTGCATTTTCACCAAAGAATTGGCAATTTTACATTATTTTGACACACAAATAAAATTTTGACCTAATCTAATGTTTTTAGACATTTTTTCCTTGTAACCATACTAAATTTTTTAATAATTCAAATACTTTGGACTATTTATTGACCAAAAAAATGTTACCAAACTTTTATCTAACTGCAATAGAAAATTATGTGGTCCAGACAACATTCCCGGAATATTTTTAAGAAAGCATGCTTCATGTTTGGCTCCTCATGTAAAGAAACTATTTAATCAATTATTAAATATTTGATAATTCCCGAAATTTTCAAAAATTTCTTATATTTACACTTTGCACAAGCGTGGACTAAAAAATCTAATTTGAAATTAGCATTTTATGTAAAATATCATTACTATTTGAAAGTATTATATTCGATGCACTTTTTCTAATAATAAAAGATTCACTAGAAAAAGTTCACCAGTAACCCAACTTCTTATTTTAATGGGTCGATTGTACTCTGATTTTGATTAAAATAAATCATGTATGATATTATATCGCGACTTTAGTAAAGTTTTTCAATGGACTCCTTTTAAACAGGCTGAGCAAATTTAATGTTCCACAAAAATTTTCTGAATTTAATTGCATCATACCTATTAAATAAAACTCAAAAGGTTATTATAAAAAACAGGAAATCTGAATTGTGTCCAGTTACTAGTGGTGTACCACAGAGATCTGTACTTGGACCTCTACTTTTTATTTTCTTTATTAATGATTTACCTGATCAATGTATTGATACACTGCCATGCTTCTTCTACTTGCTGATGATATAATGATAATAGGTCAAAACCAAAACTACACTGATTTACAAGCGGATACTATTGAAGATCCTTGCACCCATTTTATCGGCTGCCCTTGTAATACATGCCACTCAAAACAAAGATTAAACTTTTATTTTTGCAATTTAATATATTTTAAAGTTAAAATTTTTGTTAAAATAAAAGTCTCTTAATAATAATAATAATAATTTTTGTTAAAATAAAAGTCTCTTAATAATAATAATAATAATAATAATAATAATAATAATAACAACAAGTATTTGCAAAATTTGCATTTTTAATGTAAAACTTCAATTTTTAGGAACATACGAGCCATTGTTGATGTGTATTCTGTATTGCTTCTGTGGGAAGCTCCTCCCAATTCTACTAACGATAAAATCCACTATAAGATCGACTGCCTAACTTGTAGAAGTAGTTTCGAAATGATAACTAATTCACCATCTGCCTCTATCTATCATTTGGAAAACAACACATACTATAAAGTTCGGATAACTTCCCTCAATTCCATATCAGTTTTTACAAAACCGAATTCAAACATTGTTGAATTTACTACATTGAATAATGGTGAGCACTTTTTACTTTTTAGTAAAATTACATATATCAAGCTGCCTAAAAATCCTTCAAATTTTTCATGCTTTTTTGAGTAAAATTTAAACTTTTATAACTTACGGACTAATAAATTTCCAAAACCTGAAAGACTTCTGCACAGCAGAATCTGATTTTTGGTGATAATATTTAAAATGAAACAAAATGAAAATCGAGTACTCTGAATTTTTAAACCTCACAAGACTCGACCGAAAAAACTCAGAACAGTATTCATTAGCACTCGCGCTCGAACTTTGGAGAAAATTCACCTGAAAATATTGTAAAATTATTTTAGGCTTTCTTCATCAATTGAAAATACATATTATTTTATTTTTAAAATTTCAGAAATGTTTTGAAATTTGACAAACCACTATCAAATTCAAGTTTTTAGTTCCCTATCTTTTTAAGTATAGGAACGGAGACGATTTAAAACGTTATTTATATTTAAATTTTTCATGAGAAATCGTGAATATTTTCAAGAATTTCAACCAAGCAAAAACACTTTCCTGCAAATTTCAACTCTCACATTGGAGCCCGTTCACCAAAGAATTCCTAGTTTTGCTTAAAAATGCAGAAGAGCAGTTTTGTCATTTATAAAATCAGGACATGTTTTTCTTTAACAATTTATGGCGCTAGTATGTTGAGCTCATTTTTAGCAAAATTTATTTCAAAAGTTAAAAAGTGAATACCATGATTGACAAAAACATCTATCTGCATATATATATATATATATATATGTGTTTGTGACAGTCCACGTGAAAAGGTGGCTGAATGGGTGTTTTATGAAAACTGAGTTGTATGTATTTTCTAGTTGCTTGGTTATTGAAAAGTGCGTATGTAATTTTTTTGTCATAGTGACTTTAACTTCTGACATGCTAACAGATAGGTTATTTCTTGTACAGTATATATCTTGTTATCAAAGAAGTGCGACATATAGTAAATTCTCAAGCATTGGACAAACATAAAGCAATATAACAAAACTAAATGTACATGAACAATGTATTACAATTGCGTTGATATAAGTCTAAAACACTATGCTATTTATATTGACTGTATATCATATATAAGACTTACAGGAAGCCTACAAACTTTGAGCTCATTTTTCTCAAAATGCTTCCTGTTGGCTTCAGCCACCTTTCAACTGGACTGCCACATATAATTCAGTGAAACTGGAACCATAGAATTAGGAAATGGGAATGAACGAATTGGCAATATT
>CABFPE010000268.1:71935-101028 GCA_900660155.1 Hofstenia miamia
ATCCTGATGTTACGGCCCAATTAACATAAATATTCTCTCGAAACATTATGAATAGCGGAATTAGAAAACAAAGCTATCACATAAAGTTCCATCTCTTCTTATTAAAATTGCTTACCATTTTCTAATAAAAGCCAATTTGATGAAAATGAAAATTAATTGTCTATTTGTGAATTTGTGACCAGTTTCAGTTTCGTTCTAAACTAAAGAAATTAATTCATTAGATATATTAGATCAAAACTACGCATACGCTTGATATTATTAAATACCTCTAAATTTTGAAAATATTATAGTACGTGCTCAACCTGATTGAACAAGCATTTTGCAAACGTTGACATGTACAGAAGATTATAAGCAAATTAATTTCTATGAATTGAGGAAACTCTACAAGAAATGCATAAGCTCAGGAGATAAAATGCAAAGTGAAAACTTCCTAAGCAACAAAGATTCATGGGCCATTGATGGCTCATTATTTTTTACATTATTTGCCATTATTGGCGTTTAGCCTCTGGGCCACTAATGGCCCAGCCATATAATCAGCAATGAGCCAATAATAAAGTTTTTATAATCAAATTCAAATGACTTGGAAAAATATTATCAATATTTTCAAATATGTTTACATTATAAACAATGATTATAAATTAGTTTTGTAATATATTATATTTTGTGAAAAAAATATCATCATAATGATTGCAGTTGGTTTATATATATTTGTTTTATATTTTATGATATATTATCGAATAAAAATGTTGAGTACTGTATTTTGCATCATATTAATAATTTGAGAAAAAACCTTAAATGTCTTCATTATTTATTCATTGTTGCATTTATATTTGGACCATTAATGCTCCAGCGGCCATACCCCTACAATGGAAACAATAATGGGGACATCAATGGTCCATGAATCCTTGTTGCTTGGATTAAGAAAGATTCTAAGAGCTTGTGTTAAGGAGAAGAAAAGAGCGTCCTCAATTTTGTACAATGATTTCCTGTAGCAAAATGATAATAAAGAATAAAACTGACGCAAATCGAAAAGAATATTTAGTAATTGCGAAAACTTCAGGGACATTCGGCGATTCGTAAATGATGTCAGGGAAACAAACGTGTAATAGCTTCCTTTACTAATATCGATACTGGTTTATAGAACTTGGCGAATATAGTTCGATTATTACGGGGTTTCCTTAATTTCTGAAAACATCTCATAGGTTTACCATTTACAACTCTAGGAAATATAAATTTAAGGATAATATCTATGTTTTCTGTGCCAGCCAAACTATTAGAGCATGCTATCATTGTTGATATGAAACAAATTCCTGAATGGGGTAGATAGAAAACAATTTGAATGTCAACTTAAGTCTTCTTTCAGTGTTGTTCTTATGATGGATAAAATGACATATTTGATTGATCAACCTTTCGTGGAAGCTGTGTAAGTCATGTGTTGTTAATTCGAAAACTTCATAAGTTTGGATTGCCATTTTGATGATTCATTAAGTTGATGTGCAGTTATCTGAAAAAAAGAATGCTTACAATAGCATTTGGGATTATGAGAAGCAGAGCTCAAAGGAAATTAGAAGAGATTTTCCCCAGATTTCACTTTTGGTTTCCCTCTTGTTTATCACTTATGTATCAGATCGTCTAGTAAAAACAGCTTTTCCTATAAAAATTCAGATGCATCCATTATTACTCCAATTCTTAGAAACATTCCCACTAGTTCGGAAACCGCAAATGCTCATTTCTATGCCAATGAAAACTAACTTCGCATCAACTTTGCTAAATGTAAACAATTAATATTTGGAAGAACGAATTCCCGACTACCTTTTCACTACAAATTCCTGAGCCAAATCAGCTGTTGGGTGTGATCATAAGCATTTATCAAAATGGAATAACCATGGGTTTTACCTATCCAAAATGCTATTAAAAACGATATTTTACGACCATGATTTGAATTATTGATTTTGACGCAATTCTACTATACCCGTAAGCATATAGTTTGTAGAACTCATGCCTTACGTCGCGCAAGTAATTTTGTACCGTATATTTGAGATATATTACAAGGGTTAGTCAATAAATAAGTTTATCTATTTCACAAATACTAACGTAATTGTTATCTGATGACAGCTTGTTTACGGAATGTTAGCTAATTGAGTTTTTATCACTTCACGCGGTGTAAATGCTCTAGTTGATAGAATTCAACTAGTTTATTCAACATGTGTGGCTCTGAATTTTCGAGAAACGTCATTATCAAATTTCTTAAAAAATTACAAGCTCGTCTAGTGGACATTCATGTTCAATTGGTCAAAGTCATAGGAAAGGAAATTTCTCCCTCTATTCAAACAGTAAGAAAGTGGGCTTAAGGAAGCAAGAACAGAATGTTCTAATGTGGAAATGTCTGGCCGCCCTGTTGCAGTGAGTACAGATGAAAAAAACTGAAAAGATTCGGGCTTTGGTTCTTAAGGATCAAGTAGCTACAAACCGAAATATTTCTAATGGAACAGCTTGGCACTGATAAGCTGGGAATGAAAAAGCTTACTTCTGAAGAGCAAAAGTTAAAAAGAATATTAGTGTCTTCACAGCACCTCAGGTGATTCAGAAAAGATCCTGCCTTCTTTAACCGGATTATTGCGGTAGATCAATCATGTGTTCATTCATGGAAACCGGAACTCAAGCTCCACTCAGCTGAATGGCGGCTTCCTGAAGAAGGTCGACTAATGAAGTCCAAGGTCCGTTGAGGTGAGTTGAAAGTCATCCACGTACCATTCTTTGATCATCACAATGTCATTCTCGATTGGCCTGTTCCCGTTGGTAAGACAGTTAATGGTAATTATTACCAATGGATTTTAAGAGAGAATGTGCTACCTGCAGTGAGGAGAAGACTTCCAAATCTTCTTGATGAAAACGTCATTCTCCTTGATGACAATGCGAGTTCTCATTTTAAGAGATGTGTTGCTGAGATACCGACTCAGTGGGAGTGGGAGGTGCTTAGTCACCCACCTTACTCGTCTAATTTGAGTCCTGGACTCAATTAAGAACCACTTCGTGGACACCACTTTCGATCTGAGGACGATATCAATCCTGCATGGAAAGCCTCAATAAACCATGTTAACAAGGCTGGCACAGAGATGAGAATTATGAGGCTCTCACATCTCTGGGGGAAGTGTGTTGTAGGTGATGGAGGTTTCTTTGAGTCATTAATGTATAGAGTTTGTTATTGTGTTATTTTTTGCTAAAATATATTATGATTTTATGAAATTGGAAAAATGAGAAACTTATTTATTGACTAATCCCTGTAGTTAGAGTCGAAATGAGGATATTGATTGTGATTTCATTTAAATAAATGCGCCTTTTCTTCCTCCTTCTTTCTTTCTTTTTCTAAAGTGTAATGATAGTGCCAAAAAATCCAGAGGTTCTTTCAGTAAAGGCATTGCAAAATTTGGTTAAACAAGAAAAGGCAAATTATTTAGTATGGCTTTAAGGTTTGGAACTCAAATTTTTTGTAAATGTAAAAAAATTCTTAGATCAAAATAGTGTTAAAATCGAAAATTTAACTAGGAAATTTCTTTATTTTTGTGAAAATGCTTATCAAAATTTTTAAATTCATGTTAAACTAGTTGCTCAAATGCCATTAATGAAAAAATTTATTCACTGCTACACAAAGGATCTATTTTTCTGTTGAAAAACTTAAGTGTTTTGCACTTTTAGCCACTAAATTATTACGAATTTTAAGTAATAAACACTCGGTTTGAAGTCGTTTTCACTTTATTCAAAATAAGTTCTTAGTTTTTCAAACAAAATACTAAATTTGAGTGTAAAAAAATCGCCCTAATAATGACTATATTTTCACAAGATTTTCAGATTAAGACTTTGTACTACGTGGAGTCTTCAAATTTCGAGAGAGCAAAACGATTACCGTTTTCTGTAACGTTATGTTATTCGAAACGTGTACAAAATTTATTTCCGAGACTCTGTGTTATTGAAGATGTTTATTTTCGTTTTTTCAAAAAATTAATTCGCAATTAAATTATTAATAGTGAGTTAAGGATGTGATATCTTATCAAACTTCGGATGAGGAAAAGAATTAACTACATTCTTACGATGCTACATTATCAAAAATTCGTCTAACATATTCCATTAGACAAAAATGTCTGTTTTATGGTTGACTGGTTTACAATAATTTGTATACCTTGACCTGTGCAGCATTTGTTTTTGATACGAATGTTGGTAGTCCTACGTATTTGTGTGATCATTATTTTCTGATAATAAATATATAACGCTTCACGTCCATATATTTCCTTTGTGCGTAAAATGTATATACTCCTTGTGAAACATCCAAAATAGCTTTTGCGATTTTTAAAATGGCATGAACCATGCATCGCATCACCAATGACAAGCAAACACACTTAAAGTAAATTAATGAATGTTTCTATTTCTGGTTATTTACAATTTCAAAACTTTATTAAGAGTTTCATAAGAAGTTATCTGTGAAATGAATGCTGAAGACCTGCATAAATATGTTTTATAATAATCATAAGACATAATTAAATACAGCAGTCGCAGTGATACAACGATTAAAGAGAATTAATGAATGTTTAATTTAATTTTGTCTGTATTAGAAGTTCGAATACTTTTTTAATTATATACTAAATATATTGATGGAAGCACAGTATGCATTCAAAAGTTTCAATATATGCAAAATTGCGGATTATTTTACTTTTACAATAAATTTAATAACTTATAGGGGCTTCTCATATAATGAAGCTAGCATGTAATTCTCCTGACCGCACTATATAGCAAGCCATAGTTTAGTATTAATGCGTTAATGCATAAAATAAAACTGTCCTTTTATAATTGAAATTTCTAATCACTTCTAGTAGACCTATTACTATTTTAATTGTTATTTTTATTCTACATTTATTTATTAACTTTTTTTGAAGTGACTTACTCATGAGTGATAATTTTTATTTAAATAAATAATATTAGGAAACAATTAATTTGTAGGTCATCTCAACTTTTATATTTGCTCAATTGAAAGACCAGGAACACAAACAAGTATGTTTGTTTTCCAATTCAGATTTCTATCCATAGACCAACTACATAACACACTCTTCATTATCAACTTTGTCGTTCCCCTTTTTTATAATTCTTGATTTATATAGTGATTCTAGCACATTATGTATATATGCATGTATAAATATTTATATATAAATATAATATATATATATATATATATATATATATATATATATATATGCAATTTAAAAGGTGAATGTAGATTAAATGAATTGCAAATCTAATTTATCTCAAGCAATTTAATTCGTTTCACAAATCAATTGCAGCGAATGGGCCTTTATAGTTATGCTTGAAATTGATTTTAATATAGCTGAACACCTTAATATGAAGTTTATAATAATCAAATCATTTATAAACCAATGGAATATTTCTTTAGTGCTGTAGAATAATTTTTTTGAAATATTTCAATAAATGCACGTTGGCACTCTTGGCCTTAATAGGTAGGCTTTTTGAACTAGAAATATTTATTAAAAATGCTGGAAGGGCTTCAAGTATATATATATATATATATATATATATATATATATTGAATGTATATATTATAAATCCTATTCAGCAATTTCTTTGATAATTACAAATCTAATTATTTGAAGCCACAAATTAAATATTGAATTTTACTGTTGACAAAAAATTGATCTTATTTTTTAAAAAAGATTCCTATTTTCCGAGTAAATGATAGAAAGTTCCACAAATTGCTATCTCCTTTAATTAGTAGTTACTTTTAATAAATTTCTATATTTGAAAGATATTTATATAAAAATGAATGCAAAAATTAATAATTGCTGGGCGATCCATTGATAGAAAATATAAAATGGTTAGATTACAAAAGTATACAGGGATGAAAAATATGTGCACCAAAGTCTATAATATGAAGTAGCTGCGCAACATCACTTCTCAAAAACAGATAGAAAGGATTTATAACTCTATAGATAATATGAAAACCATTTATCTTTTTATAACATCAAATATAGTAAACAAGAACGAAAAAATATACAATTTGTTCATGTCAACAGGACATTGTTTCGATTAACTTAGCTCACGCTAGTGTCAATGTTTTGAGATTTGTTTTATATATTTTCCATTTGTCTGCTGACTTCATCAAACTCAGGCATTGTCAATCAGATGAAGATCTGATTAGTGTTGGGGCATCAAAGCTTTTGTCAAAATCCCAAATTGCTTACAATTTATTATTCTTGTTGTGTGGCAGGCAAGCTCATATTTTTAAAGCATGATAGCTTAGTTAGTCATCACCAACCCTTGTTCTGTAGTATTTTACAGGTAGTCGGTATCCAGTGTTCAATTCGTCATTAAATCAATCTAACTTAGTAACGAGAATTGTAAAGGTAATGATTTAGTTTGGGATTTAAATTGCCTGGCCAGCCTTCTTTAGTTGTATTTCTTAATAAATCAATCAACATTTTGAAGAGTTTTGGATAATAAATTAACTGCTTTTGGCAGATGTGAAGTCAATCAATAAATAATTGTCAGCAGCATGCACATCCAATCAGTTAATGAAAATTGAAACCACTCATTTTTCAAAATAATTTTTTCCAAAAATAAATCAAAAAAGAAATAACCAAGCATTTGAAATGTATTATTTAGTAAATAATTAAATATATAAAAGAAAACTAAAAGTATTCTGAGAAACTAAACTTCATTGTTTCTAAACAACGTTTACGAGAAGAAAATTTTTGTATTTAACAACATAGAGATCTCTACTTTAAATATTACCGCATGAAGGTACAAAACTACATAAGCAATTAACAATTAATAATTACATATATTTGCTTAATTATATTTGCAAAGTGCATTTTTACTTCTAAGGCTGTGACGTAAAGTGAAGTATGAATAAAACTCTATTTCGAACGATTGTTTGATCTGAAATACAAATATGCTATAACATTTTAATCATAGAAGAATTTGCATTTATCTACTATTTATTTCATATTTTCCTGCAAAATATTTAAGATGCGCAAAGCTTTCTATAAGCAATAATACCTAGCAAACGAGTATGGCTAGTTCACAACATTTAAAATTTAGAAGTTAGGTTTTTAATAACCAAAGCTTTGTTAATGAATAAAGTTTTTTTACCAATGAAATATTTGCATAATCATACATTAAAATGCAATTAAAATAATCGCCATTACGATTTACAAATTGTTATACTAAAACATAAAACTGAAATTTTAATCAATCATTAATGAAGTTATTATTATCGTTAAGAATTTTCAAAATCATTTTTCTTACATTATGTTTATCTGTGCATACAGTTTTGGCATTGTGAATACATTCAATGATGTTATCATGTAAAGCAATGTAGGTCCACTTATAGTAATTTTGTTAATTAGATTACATGGATTTTGCGGTTTTGAACATTTATTTTAGATTATTATGCAGACGCCAAAATTTCGTTTCCGAAATTCAACTCAGCTTTAGTAGAATGGAACTGCTTTGGCAGTTTCTTAACTGATTGCATTGAATTCCTAATGAATGGAGTTCTGGTGGATGATGTAAAAACTCTAAAGTGCAGCTATCTGTATGAAGGTAAGTTATAATTACATTCAAAATTTCATGACTCAACTGAAATCACTAATCATCTTACCTATTTCTTAACAAATTCAACTAAAAGACATCCTATTATTAATTGATTTCCTAAAAGACAGATATGAACATAACTCAAAACAACATCTAAAGAAAAAGAGTAAAGATATTACATTATGATCTAACATAACAGATACATTCAAATTAAGCAAGAAAAATTGGAATTTTTCAAAAGATCCATAAATTTGAATAACATTTTACAAAAGAAAAAAATGATTGCAATTTAGACTTGAAGTCGAAAGAAAACATTTTCAAACTTTTTTTGTAATTTTTACGAAACTGACTACGATATCCATATTTGAAAATTTACATCCTAACCTATTGTACAGTTTAAGTAAAGTCTATTATATATATATATATATATATATATATATGTAAATGACATTTGGATATCAGAATAGGGAAAACATTAATGAAATCTCACAAATTACTACCAATTAAGGAAACGTAATGATTACATCTAATATGATCTTTAATAATTAAGCAGTCAAATATAGATTAACTCACTAAAAGAGTATCCAATGGTGACAGTCGCAAATCTTTATTATGTTTAATTGAGCTTCGGCTTACAATATGTTTACTTTTGTATTTAAGACTTATAATCCCAACAGTAATATGTTAAATAATAAAAATTATAATGTCTTCTAGATAATTCTATAGTGCATTCATCTTAAATTAATAGAGTGCTTTCATATCAGGGGTGTCGAGGATTAGAAAAATTTTTGACTTTTCAATGGTTTCCTTAACTGCCTATATATATATATATATATATCCAATATATGGTAAAAAAAATTTTGGATGGCAATTTTCAATATTTCAATGAATGTAAAAAACAGTGATTGTGCCAAAAATGAATGAAAAAGCTTCACCCTGTGTTATAGAATGAATAATCTATTGAGTTAAACCGTATTAATAATTAACCTTAAACAGCTAGCGTCTGTTTTAAAGAACAAACCGTTTTACCACATTTAAAAAGAATTTTCTCCAACCCCACATCCAAATTTGAAAATCTTGGGGGAACATACATTAATGCAAATTGGAAAATTTCTATAAAAGCGTATTGCTGTGTTGAATAGATTAACAAGTTTTCTTAGAAATTTTCGAATTTTTGAAAAAGATTTAAATTCTCTCCTTACTTAGTGTTAATTTTTTTAGAAGGTTTTGAGCCCCTGGAGGCAACAAAAAACTTTGACTGTTTCTTGATATGTGCAAAGATATCCCAAACCCATCGAGGAGTGCCGTGTGCAAAGTCAGAGGACGCGGGGCCGAAGGCTATAAACATTTAAAATTTTTTTATAGGGTCATGAAATTTTTTTAAAAAGCACCATGCTGTTTAAGGTTAAAGATATGTTGTCTTAACAAATTCGCGTTCATTAACCTTTAGTAATTTTTTCCACGTATATTGACAAAAGTCTATTATTGCAAAAATGTGCTTTAGATTTGCAACCTGGGGATTATACTGTTGTTATTTTTCCAAAATGTCAGCATAAGCGATGGATACAGAAGAGTTTTCAAGTTAAAGTCAGAGGTAAGATTTAACTGAATCGAAACCCTATTACGAATGTTATTCCAAAAATAATGTGACAAAAGCAATATATTATAACCACAGAGTAAGAATATCAAAATATTAAAACCAATTGCTGAAAATATTGTGCCTTCGACTCTATTACATGATGTCGGTGAGATATATCAATTGATGGATGCAGTTGTTTGTGAGAGACTGAACCGTTGCATATGTCCGCCCTCTTATGTACATTTCTCAGGCGAAATGATTTTCTTTCAAACATTTCGTGATTTCAGGGAATAGTTTGAAATTACAGGCAGCTAAGTCTTGTAAATATGAGAGGGAAAGTGTTGTAATGAATTCCATCTGGTTTTTTTTGTTGACCTTGTCCATTTTTTCGGCTACTTCCCATTTTTCAGTCAATTTCAGTACTAAAAGATGCAAAAATTTTTAAACCACTGATGAATAGCTGCTCTGGTCGCACATTTATCTCTGAAAAATTTCATTGAGATTTCCAAGAGGCTTCGTTAAAGGACTAGTATTTACCGCGTGACAACCAACAACATGCTGCCAAAGTATAAACTCATGTGACAAAATCTATGTTATAGCCAAACGATTCGATTGAGTGAATTCAAATTAAAGATATATGCAGTTCATTGTCAAATGCTCTAAATAGATTTATTAATCAAGACGTTCTGTTGAAAGTCTAATTTTTGGAATAACCTTCCTATATATTAGCTTCATATTTTGTCAAATGAAACTGTGCTTAGTTAAGGGATTTTTAATCGGATACATGAACATGCTGATGGTAGAGTAGACATTTTCCTAGAGATTTCACAAATTAAAAAATGTGTATATATATATTAAAATATGATAAGTCTGGTGTTAGTATGAATGAAGGATAATTTTTTATTGAACCAATACTGAGTAACTAACATCGAAGTTAAATTGAGCCCAACCTAACGTTTGAATAAGGTGATTGGTAATAGAAATAAGCCAATCTAAGATGCTTGTGGGCTTGGTCCCGCGATAGTTAGCATTTAGAGTGAAAAATTAAGATTGAAGTTATTCTTTTCTTTAAAATCTGGATTCCATAGAGCAGAAAAGTAGATTAATCTTTAATGCAAAGATTTTTAAGGGAAATGGCGTAATATTCATGTATGCAAAAGAACATCCTCTATTCCTTTTATTTCTGTGTCTACATGGATATTTTTTCAAGTGGTTGATTGTAATTTTTTAGTTGATATGTTTCCTTTGCTATGTTGATGATTTTTCTTTATTTCGCTAGATCTTTAGTGACATTGTTACAAAGACATTGAAATATGTCTTGGGATTCTTGAACACATAATTTAAACAACAATATCACTATCTTCACATTCATACAAATTGGAATGGCTTCAAAACAAAATAGATTAGGTTTATATAGCAAACAGTGGCCAAAGCTAAAAGCATCAGAAAATACTATTTCTCCTAAACATGATTTGCCTGTCATTGCTATTTTTTGTTTCATTCCTATACATTTTCATTTGAAAAGATCTGTATTTGAAATATTCAAGCATGGGAGTGTTCGATATTCCTTATTTTTTGAAATTGGATTGAAATTTTCTGTAATAATGAATCAGATATACCAAATACATTGTACCTCTTTAAATCGTCTGTCAAATTCATAAGTAAGCTTCATAAAAAATGTCCGTGGTACGGAATTTACATTTTCTCTCTGTTGAACCATTGTAATAGTAAGGTATGCATTAGGGTGATGTTAAGAATTTGATTACATACGAGTAGATGTATTTTTATGTATTGTAATGGATCGCTTAGCGCCGGATCAGACTTAGGACTTACAGCTCATGTTCTTCCACGGAACCATAACAGATTTTTTAAGCCAAAGCCCATTTTTGTCTCATAAAATACCCGGTCTACAAGGACATTCACAACAGGAAATAATAAGAAACTGTTTTAGCCTTAAAATTTCATTAATGCAAAATAATTCAATATACTAATATCAATTAGCAAATTTAAGTAATCTGAGTTGAAGAGTGTGTTTAAATTTAGAAAAATGATTTTTTCCAAATGGCGAGCTCTAATTCTAAATGAAATACCAGGAAAAGCTGTGGGGGCTTGACCTCAAGCTATGCTTTGTCAATAATAATTACTGAAAATTCAATGAAAAATTTTTTATCAGTTCTTAGGGAGTCTACTAAGAAAAATGTTAATAAATTTGAGATGATTTGAATTAATCATGTAGCTTTTCCATAAAATGTATTGCTGGAAAAATATACAATCAAATAAAGTACTAATTCTTATAATTTTCATAGTATGTATCTTCAGAACATATTATAAAGTATTAAAATTAGCCAATTAGAAAGTTGAATGCACTCACTTAATTTATACAAAGTATTTAGAGACTCATTCCTTTGTAATCTCATTCTATTGAAGACTATTTACATTTTATATTTAGACTGTGAAGATTTCAAAAAGTATAGAGTCGTGGCTGTGTTGATATTTATAATTTGTACAATTTTATCATTTATATTTATTTGTTTTTTAGTCATTATTGGATACCGAAAGAGAAGATTAAAACATTAACATGGAACATACATTGACCTTAATTTTTTTGAACTTTATTAAAAATTTGTATTTTTGGCAAATTTTATGCTCAAGTCGTTATCAATCATTTTATTCTAATCATTATTGGTAGTTTGTACCACAAAATTATACTGATCAACAAAAGATACATGTTTGGCAAAGACAGGCATTTGTTTCCTTCAAAATTCTGTGCCAGAAAGAGTTAATTCTACATTGGTATTTTTTTCCAGCTTTTAGAGAATCTCTTTCCCACTGGAAACTATGCTAGCTCTATGATATATAGCATAAATAATTCATCTTAAATTTTTCTGATTCTTACAAATATATTATTCCTTAAGGTTAAAATAGTGTGCATAAATACTGTTTCATGTTTATGTACACTATACCATTGATTCTCTCGATAAATATTGCTTAAAACACGGACTATTTGCTAGCAGAAGCAATCTATCATTACAATTTAGTTTTGATTAGAAGCTAAAACGCAATTGCAATAGAAATTTTGATGACTAAAGAATATGATAAATAAATCAATTCTAAATAATATTTAATCAAGTATTAATTACTATAGATTAAAATTTATATTCTATTCATCATTGGTTGCAATGGAAAAATTGATCTAAAAAAGATTTACGTAAAATTTCAGCACTAAGCTCGAATTGCTTGAAAACTAGTAAAACCAATTTGATTTTTTACTTTTATGTTTGTCTCGGAAAATTATTTTCAAATCTATTCAGAATAGAAATATTAAGATTTAATTTGAAATATCCAAAATTATTACCACATTGTTATCGAATATATACAAGCAAATTTCAGTAAATTTGATTTATTAATAAATGTAAAATCACATAATCACATTTTATATTGATGTAATGGAATGTCAATTGTAACATTGCGAAATACTTTTTTTGACAGTTGGACAATTAACATACAGTTCCTAGAATTCACATAGTTGAATTTGTTCAAAATTTGTTTTCTTCAGCAAAAGTCAAACATTGAATGTTTATATATATATATATATATATATATATATATATATATATATATATATATATAAATATTGTGATCTTGGACATGAGAATTTTATAAAGCAATCATTAGTGAGAATTCTCCAAGCCTATTAGCAAATTTGGAATTTTGGACATTGACATACCCATTACTGAATGTGCCTCAATAAACTGGCAAGCGTTTTTTCTAAAAAAAATGTACGAAATATTTTTGAATTAAAGGCTCTTAACGGTCGGATTGCGAAGCCTAAATGAAAGAGATAACATTATTCTATCATGTAATGTTTTAGACTTTGGATATTTTGAGTTCTTTGGAAAAAAAATTTCTGAAATAATTGTTCCAGGTTCTACTGATTGGTTTATTTATTTTTAAAAAATATTTCAATTAATGAAATAAGCGTGATGCATTATAAAACCTTTTTAGATTGAGGAAACACAAAGTTAAAAAACTTTTACAGTAATTTCAAAGCTATTTCGATTGTATTTAGCATGTATAAATATTGAAATATTTGACAAAAACTGTGGTAAAATATAATTACAAACAACATGGTTTTAAAAAGAATAAAAGATTTATTTACAGACGATCAACTTAATGAATACCAATTTGCATTCAACTCAAGTGATAGAGAACGAAAGTGTTTTTTAACACCAAAACAACTCTTAGTCGCAATGATTACTATTGGATACAAACTAAATCCTGTTGAACTCCTTAACCTAATGGCCGAATTTTGCTCTAGCAAAGAAAAAGTTATGTATCCTGAATTTTTAGAAATGATAGCGCGCAAATCACAGGAAGTAAATGCAACAAAAGATCTTGAAAATAGATTCACGTGCGTCATTTTTCAAATATTTAAATGAGATATGAAATATACTAGTATATTTTCTAAATTACTTTTATTTAGTACTCTTAAATATGGACTTTTGAAGCCATATCAATCAGCTTAGCCTACATGCCAAAAATCATTTATAAAAAATTTGCATAATTTACACTTCAAGATAAACTTAAAACTTTTACATAGTTATTATGACAATATTAGTAATAAAACTGTTATACCATAGTGCAAAAATATGTTTAAAGATTCTTATTGTGTCCTTACACGCGCGTCTTGCAATGCTAAGTATCACTTTGCTAAGAAAGAATGTTGATGTTTTTCCAGTGAACAGGCACATTTACAGCCCAAATTGAATGATCTGTAAATTACATTTTGCAATATTTGTGCAGATGGAAATAAAAAAATTTCTTGAGAGATGTTTTGAATCACTCCAATATATATAAAGAAATTGTTGAATTGACTGCTCATAATTAAAATATTACAATGAAAATATGTAATGATTTAATGCAACTATTTGATGTCAAAATTAAATTAAATTTTGAATTTGTAGAAATAAGAAGAAAAATAGACGTAAAGAAATCAACAAATGTTGCAAACAAAAAAAAAGTGATGAATATCGTCAGAAATTTAGAAAATTGGAGTGCGAAAGTGACAGTTGATGTACTAAAAGAAGGAATTCTGTTATTAAGTGTAATAACGTTTTGGAATTTCTAGAGATTGCAAACTTTCAAGCAATGAACATTTATCGTATTAGAAATAATATTTAGATGAATCTATTATATTTATTTGCGAAAATTTAATACAAAATGAGCTAAGTTTATTCCCGAACAGGATTTTAAAGACTTTTTATGGAACTAATTGAATAATTATATTTGTACTGTAAATGGATGCTTATCTGTTTTAAATTAAAATATATTTTATTTATTTATTTATTAAAATTGTCATAATTTTAATCAGATTTATTTTAGAGTGTTTGACAGAGAAGATCAAGGCTATATTTCAGTCTTTGAATTGAGGAATATATTAACAAAACTTGGTGATAAAATGAGTGATTGCGAATTAGAGATAGGATTGAAACAGTTTACAATTACTCCAAGTAATCAAATAGAAATAAAAGAAATCGCTAGAATTCTTTCAAAAAATTTAACTTAAATAATTTTGTTAGTGCTTTGTAATAAAACAACTCAGCTTATATTCTTTTGCATGCTACAAAAGTTCTAGAATTTGTTGCAGAACGCCCTTTTAGCTTCGACAACCTTTGTAAATCCGCGGATTATGCGATTAATTGCGTAGTATGTGATAAATCTCATATCATACATGTAAGACTATCAAGGATGTGATATATACGAGACCATCACATTTTATGACCGTATTCATAGAGAATATAGAAAATGAGAAAAAAGTAAATTGATTTTTAAATAATCAATTCATACTGGAGATCGTGAAAAAAACTCCTTCGACTGATATTCATATGCAGTTATATTAAATTAATGAATGTTTGAATGATTTTTATGTAGTTGTCCTACTATTCCAAAGTAGATCTCTACGAGTCTTAGGATTTCATTACCAGCAAAATCCGAGGTTGAAATGCATACATAACATGGATTTTAAAAATGATTTGCAAAGGTTAAATATTTTGCCCAAATACTCCACAATGTACATATACAGCATAGTAAACGAATTGTTGTTGGTAGGAGATCTCAACTTCATCACACAGTACTGGGGAGGGTACAAACACACAGTACTACTTTTTTAAAAATATATTACGATGTCACATGAATGCAAATAACTTTTGCATAATGGGATCGAATAAGAAGTCATTATAAATGTTTAACTGAGATGAAGTAGAATTGATTTCGAAATCCCTATCTTAGGGATTGATCTGCTAAATACATTTATAATTGGATGAAATTGTTTAACAAATGGTTCCAATCTTCATTGCATACATTATGCGACGCAATAGATCTCGGGGTCGGTGAAGTTTTCTAAAGTGCAAACTAACCACAACATTTGCTAGTTTATTTTATTGAGATTTTAGAAGTGCCATCTAGCGTCGAAAAGTCTTTCTAAATTAAATTTAACAGCGAAATGTAATATTCTGTTTACACCTGACATGCATGTCCCGGGTTTCAACTGTCACAACAACAATTTTAGTACATATCTGAAACATATTTCAACTTGGCTAACGAAATTTTCTTGAGATCACTCCATACATTTATTATTTCATTCAATATTTTTGGTTAATCATTTTTAATAGAAATTGTAAAAGATAAAAAATTTTAAACACAATTTACGCAATTTTGAGAAAAGTTTCATATACAACACTACTTACTAGAAATTAGAATTCAATATCTCGATATTTTTGTCTCCGATATTTTTAAGAAATCCATTCTAAATACAGAAATTATTTTTTATTTTCTTAAAACTCGAAAATTGTTTAGAAGTTGTCAATGGAAATCATGCAGAAAATTTATTGATATCCAATTTTAGCTTCTGAGTAATGGCAATAACCCAAAGACTTTTATTTAAACTATCAAGACTAATTGTAGTCTCGGCCACATACCATTGCATCGAGATCGATAATCAGAACCAAAGAATGTTCGTCAGGATTGATATTAGTAACCGTCTTAAAAGGTGCTAAGTGAAGTATTTCCTTTTAATTTTATAAATTATATACAAAAGCACAATGTATTTTGAAATAATGTTTCCTTAAATGTATTTAAACAATGATTTGCTATGATGGTTTTGAAATAGGGAAGCAATGTAATATGACTAAATGTGACCGATTCCGCATCGACCAGGAATGTTGTCAGTGTCGGCAAGCCTCTGAATAACCAGGGGGATAGGGGTTCGAAAAAGTTGTTTTTGTCAGAGCGTGTAAAAAGAAAACCCAATTAACCTTAAGCGGCTTCGAAATTTTTTAAAGATTTTTATAATTTTTTGTATAAAATTTTTTTCAACGTTAATAACTCACGCACTAATAGAGGTATGCAAAATTCAAAAGGCACCACGGGATCAGAAACTTCGACTATTTCGTTTACATTTTAAAACTGCGCTCAATCACTATCTACTTTTCGCGAATTCTCTAATCCCCTTGCTTTGGCGGTGCTGCTTCTGATTTTGAGCAGGACACACCTCAATAGGCTTAGGAGTTCTATCTACGCATAAAGAAACAGTTAAAGTTCTGCTTTGCCCCCATGTCCTCAAAATGTTAGAATTACACGTACATAGTGATTAATCACTACTAAAAAATCGGAATTTTCAATGAAAAATAGTGAATTATTTTAAATATTTCAACTACAGCAATCCGCCTTAGAGCATGTTTACATTACATTCGATCACATTCACCAATAGATATCGCTCAAGATTTCCAAATTTCCTAATAGGCTTGTAGAAATTTCTTTGAAAATTACAAGAACTCCAGGCTTATAAATCTAGAACTAATAAAGATGTCCAAAATCTGAAAAAACAAAGCAATAGAGAAGTTTCTCCATTTTCTGCTCTATCACGAGCCTTTGTAGGCGCCATCATCTGCTCAGAACGCTCTTTAGCGATGCTTGGACAGCTTGTCCCTTGAAGTAAATATTTAGATCAGGTGATATCCTCATGAAATTTAGAAACTATTATTATCCGAGCATTAAATGTAAGAGTAGTTTGGATGAATTTTGATAAAAAATTGTAATTTTTTTCAAATACATTAGGTACTGCAATGAAACTTTGAGCAAATTTTAACCAAAATGCAAATTTCCTCAGAGAAATTTGTTTGAAAATGGAGGAAGAACGCGTTGTTCTTTGCAAATACAGCAAGTTTTTGAAGAATAATCATTAAGTGACATTTTTAAGAAAAATTTTGGTTTTGCATCAACTGACAGATATTTTCACATTACCAATGAAACCTATTTTTTTACAAAAATTCATTTTTCAAGCTACAAGTAAAAAATTTACTTCATTAATGTAAATTATGACCTCAAAAGTACAAAAAGAGCAGGTTTTTTCTTGTAGGACAGTCAGGTTTCATAAAAAAAAATTTCTTACAAAACGTAGTTTTCAGTGTAGAATTTGGCACAAAAATTCCGTTAGCAATAATCTTTTAGTAACGTTTCAGAGTTTTGCAGTGCTAAATTTGCACGAATAATACTTTTCTCAATCGCGCTTATGAAATTTTGCAACAATTGCCATGAGTCAGCCTATATTATTTAACACGTAAAATTTTCAGTATTCATTTACCTTTTCTAGTTTTTTTGAAATAGCCGAAAATCTTAGTTTGTGCTCAATAATATTTATTTAAAAAGAAAATTATTGAAGCAAGCTATTTATTGCAAGCATTGATATTTAGAACATGGCCAGGGGCCATGGTCCTCCCTGTTGGGCCACTGGTCCCCTCTTCATCTTGGCATCCTGGATAGAAAACTCCATAGTATTAATTCTAATATTCTGTAACTAAGTTAGAGTGAATATATTTTAGTTGAAATATATAAATACTAATACCATTCTATTTAAAAATTCAATGAAAAATTGTGAAGCTATCATCTCAAGAAATTTGAATCATTTTAATTGCGCACCACTAAGCGGAGGAAAACTAAATTGATATGCTTCAAAATAAGTGTGTAATAGTTCAATTTGCAAGTTTATTACATGCTTTACAACAAAGTGAAATAGCGCCATTTAAACAAGAAGATTTAGTCAGCAATAAATCATCATAGATGGTTTTATAGATTAATAGGTTTTGATGTAAAACGTGTTTGAAATAGACACTTTCAATTTTTCCATTGAAAAATCGACGTCGGGAATAAAATTTTTCAAAATCTTGCAAGTTCTTTAAGAGATCAACATTATAATATGCAATAGTGAAATGTCAGACAAAACCTTCTTAACAGTGATTGATCATAGAGTCTTTTCTAGATGATAAAGAAACGTCAGAATTTATTATTTCATTTTCTCACTAATGTATTAACATAGCAAATTTCATATGCACGAAATTGAAGATAATATTTCTCAGATTATTAAGTGAACCTAATTTCTTCCTATGTTCATATGAGTAAAACTATGATTAATTTATTGAACTTTGCAAGACAATTATCCCCTAAATTTCAAATGCAAGCCACGGGCCTGGTTTTATTCCTATACCACTAAAACATTCGATGCTACAATATTTTTCTTTTACAACATTAAAATATATGTTCACAGTAAATGCAATTCCTTACTCTTACTTAAAAACATAAACTTTTTCAGCAAAACACAGCTCAGTTTAGCTTACAGAGCCTACAGCATTCCTGCTTTTTCAAAGAATTGCTTTCCTGAACAATATTATGATCGGATTCCGTTTTTATTCAGTAGCAGATATCAGAGAGTTTTCCAGTGCATATGTAGGAACCCATAGGCACACAGGTAAACTTAGATCACGGGGATAATGCGATTTCAAATGCAACGGCCATTTCTTTGATTGTGTGCGAGTTGTAGTTTTCCACATCTTGGAAATCAAATTAATCTAAAAATTTACAAATTTTTCGATGTAGCATTTTAAACAATTTCATATTAAAAATAGTAAACTATAGTTCTTAAACAGAATACAGCACTGAGAATTGCTAATAATAACGGAATATTATAGTACGGCAAGCTTAGGAAAAGCATTTTACACAATAGGTACCGGTACACAAATTGTTAACATCAAATGAAACTGTTAATTCCAATAAGCATTCACGAACTTTCCTCATAAATGATTTGTAATAATTAATGATTATTATGCAATTCACCTAATTCGAACAAAAAAAGTTTATCTTTCTTACTTCATATGGCAATTCAGCGTATGGTATGTATATTTCTGGATTCATATCTATTTTCTTATGCAATATTTTCCACAAAAATAAGTCATTATGCGTTCTTTTAAATTAGATTGTTAGAGTACGAATCAAGGATCAATACATGTTTTTTAAGCAATGAGCAAATGTAATCCATTCCAATGCTACATTTTGAAATTTTACGAATTTTTCTGCAAATTTTAAAATTAGTCTTAAAGGACAATAAAATTGTTTTCTAAATTTTGCTAAAATTTGACAGCATTTGTGGTGCTTGATGCCAAAACTGCAAGATTGCATTTAATGCTTACAATCAGTATCAATAATATGTAAAATCATTAAAATAAAAAGCAATTAAACAATCTATATATAATATGTGGAAAACGTCTTTTTGACAATTTAGTCTTACAGAGTCACTTTATTGTGAATAAGTGTTTTTAACATTATATCTAATTTAAATTCAATATTATGTTCAATATAATATACTATTTTTTTGTTTTCTCAACACAATAAATAATAAAACGCAGTAGTAAAATCTAAACTCAATCAAGATTTAGTATTTTTAGTAATGCTAACTAGGATGTCTGAAGCCCAAATTTAACAAAATATTTTTTGTGGAGATACTTCAAGTTGAATATGGACTTGGTCGTTTCAGGCACCTCAAAACTATCAATAAATGTCTATGCAGCCAGACATCAAGCCTACATTAATAATGGAAGTTAGTGAAATGAACCCTTTTCACATGAATGACATTCAGCTTAGTAAGACTATTGTCTGTTAAATAATCACAATTTCATTAACATTCACTCTTTATTGAAATTTTCCAAGCAAGTGAGTCATCATTAAATTCTTTTCAATGAAAATGATTAAATTCAATCCTCTTTTCAAATAGCTGAATATATATATAATGTAAATTATGTATTAGGAGTTATACCTTATTACAATGTCCTAGATAAACTGCACTTTAATGTTAAAAAATTAATAACGTTATCCATGCCAAAACAAACAAAATTCAACATAAAAAAACTTTTTGAACCATTAAGATTACTTAAAGCACTCATGACATTTGTATAATTCAATGTTTACATAATAATAAGCCTGAATTGACTGAGATGAGCCCCTTTGTGAAATTTTTTCGAATATTTGTTTATATTAATAAAAATTTACACGGTGACCCGCCAACAAATCTCTAATCAGGTTGCAACTCTGCCTTCGTTCTATTTCTTGTATGTGCAATCGATAATAAGTTTTCTTCTTGGAATACCAGTTGGTTCTAGCAGATTTGACTAGATTTGGAGATCAGGCAATAAAACCCACCTTTTTGTTGAATCAAATAGTTTTTGATATACCCATGGTTATTCACTTTTAAAATCAGAAAAAGGTTTAGAGAACAGCTTGTTCAGATATGAATTATCTGTCCGAGTTAGGAATATTTGTACTGGTATATTGCAATGTTAAAGTATTTAGGGTTAATAAAAATCAAAATTTTATTTGAACAAAAACAAGCCACAATATCAAACATGTGTTAATTCATAACATAGTCGTTATCAGAGTTAATTACCAGCTGAAATTATCTATCAACTGCTAAACTTGGTTTTGGAACTCCTTTATTGAAGTGCTCTTTGGAAGTGCAGTGACTCCACAACACTTCATTTTTATCCTCAAAACTCATCAGATTGCGATAATTCTTCAGCAAATTGAGTATGGTAATTTTTGGTAAATGTTGCACCATTGCTATTTGTATGAGCAAATCACTAAGATATGTTGGGTCTGTCAGAATGCAGAAAATTCACAAAATATGCTGAATCAGCCATTGTTGCTGCAATATAAAACTTCGTGTTTGTGTAAACATTATAATAAGCATGGTCTTTCGCACGTTGCCTCTTTTTGAAGCAACTGGTTTTGCTCATTTTCTGCAAAGTAGGCATTGTTTTGTGGTTTTGTTATTATTGGGATTGGCGCATGGAGGAAAATCATATACAGTTCGCACATGATGGGCAATTGTCTGGATAAAATGTGAAGAGATCACCAAGAGCTTAATTCGATTTGAGGGATAAAGTTTGAAATTATGATTTATTTCACTGTAATGATATTCATACCTTACAAATATCTAGAATATAACAGTAAAATATTGACTAAATTTCTATGAAGAAACAAGCAAAATATATTTTATTCGTTCATATGTCCAAGTTTCACGCTTTTTTAGTCACACCAAGTAATATTCAGACACTGCTCATAGATAAATTTTCTAATCAGATTAAGAACGGGAACAAAATACAATATAAATGTTGGGCTTCCAAATAATCAATTGAATTTAAACCAGATGATAGTTTTTTTCAGTTGCTCCAAAGTCTCCTCGATGTACACTTCACCTATGAGAAGCAAACACATTTTTTTAAGATTCAGTCAAATTAGATAACATGGAATATTTGAACATTGACTGAAAGATTCATTTAACTGAATAGCACCTATACTGTGTATTGTTTAAATGTTACCAAACTAAATAGTTAAATGCTAAATGTTGGCCAGGTGTGCTTTGATGTTGCTTAAAGCATGAAGGAAGAATGCCATTATCTTTTTTCATTGTAGTATTTATTAGTAAAAATCAGTGGCACTTACAAAATGTTTGGGGAAAAGCGCGAGGAATTGCATCCAGTCATCTTTACTTTTCATAATTTTCTGTTGGAAGTCGATAAAACGTACAATCCTATTTGTAATAACCACATTTGCATTTAGTAACCAACACACATTAGGCATATTCAGAGCCCACGGAGCAAACCTTTTCTAAGAGGGCTAAAATTTAGTTCCCATAGCTAGGCTATTGCAAAGAAAAATTGTTTAAATTGCCCTCTTGCAATGAATTGTGATGATGCCTTGGACCATGCGAACGAGAGATGACCAGTAGCCACAAGAGAGGTAGGCTCTGGCCATGGGATGGGGATGCAAATGAGTCAATCATATTTGGCATAATCATGGATATTTGACAGATTAGAAAATTAATAGTAATTTTTTGATATAAATCCCCATTTTTGTGTTATGCTTTTGTCTTCAAACAACAATTTGAAATAATCTTTTGCATTTCTTAGATGCTTTGTTTCTTATATAATAATACTTGGTGAATTTTTGTCATTTTACTCTTTACATTAGTTTATGTACTCATTGTATTAATTAATTGTTGGTTTCACTTGATAAATATTGCTTTGATTTAAGTAATTCATTTTGATTCGTATTCTTACTAACTTTCTTTAATGGACACTGCTCATTAAAAATATAGTTTAATATTTCAGTAATGAATCGTAATTTGGTCATCAACAGTTGTCAAATTATAAAATAATTCCCAATGTCTGTATAATAATTTAGAAAGCATTTAAGATTGTAATTAACATAATGATATTCTATTTTTGTATTAGCTTACCTTAATCTCTTCTTTTTTAGAGTGCACAACTTAATAGATGACGTGAAATCAAACCATTTCCTACAAAGTATTCAACTTATTTGCTGCTTTTGTATCACAAATAATGTAATTTATTAATGAAAAACTTTTTGAATGAATATGTGAGTACAGCATTAATTGGTTTCATATTATAGATATGTATCATATCATGACTATTTTTAGGTTCTGTTGTATTTAGACAATTTTGATTGTAATCACCAATTAAAATAATTGCAGTAGATGTTTTTGAGACTTAGTTAATTTCCTAAATATTTAAAAATTCCTTTTATGATTCTCTTTTTCTACAATAACTAATATCTTTACTTCAATTCATACACTTTTGTATTTTAAATTCTTACAAAAATGTCTGCGCTTTATTTTGGGAAATAAATGTTTTGAAACACATAGAAAAATACATCTGCCTCTCAGTGAAAAATTATAGATATTTATTTATGCATCACAATTTTTAACCATTTTTCTGCAATTCCAAAAAATCAAAATTGTTTAATAGAGCAAAAATTTACCATATATATATATATATATGTTGTAGCATCGGCACCCTCTATTTGCTGTTCTTTGTTCCTCAATTTGTTTTTACCATCGCCACACTTATACTATTACCCCAATGATATCATCTGGACAAACCTCCTCCAAGAAGATCTGCAATACTACAACATAACGAAACAGAGTAAAATAGTTATGATGATCTGCACAGATATAAATTATCCCTACCAGATGACAGAAGAACTCATTCTAAAAAATATAAACTTCCTGTATAAAAACACCAACTACCACCAATCACTTACTTCAATGTTCTAGTTCTTCTTTCCGGATGCAAGACTAGATACAACCATGGCCAACACTTCCAATGTGGATGACATTGATGATCATTCTAATGGGTCAAAAACTTTACCGCTTATTCTATGACATCTTTCAACAATGACTCAATAACCTACTCCAATCAATCATCATCCTGGCTTCTGTACAAAATCTAAGATACATGCATTACCGTAAAAGTAAAACAACTCAAATCAAAAGTTTAGCACACCTTAGCAGAGAAGAAGACATTGCTGACATCACGTTGGAAGGCACTACAATCCTAAAACTCTTGGACAACACCCACAAAATCATACAGCAACCATCTCACTAAAAAATTTCCCAAATTACATGACATCAGGGCAGCATTGGGTGGGCGTTTAGCATTGGCACCCCTCTATTTGCTGTTCTTTGTTCCTCATTTTCTTTTTACCATCACCACACTTATGCTATTACCACTAAGACTGCAAATATCAGTTCCCGCGTATCTAATCATACTACTGACGTCATTTGTATTATATTTTAGTTCTGCCTTTGGGTTGTTGTGTGCTATTTAAATTTTAGTTTTGCATTGTATAAATAGGGAAACAGTGTGCAGGATCTTCTAATAAAACTTTTAGTTTCTGTATAGCTCAGTCATAATTCTTACTACTCTATTATCTTAGATAATCATGAACAGCTAAACTTGCTACAGAGATGAGCGGGGTTGCACAGCAGGCAATTTGGCCACAGGATGTTCTTGGCGGTCTTGTCCCTGCATAAGCTCATTCCTGTCTGGTGTTTCAGCTGATCCAGTAATGTTTGTTATATGCATTGGAACTCTCCTAGCTCTTCTCTTTTTAGCAATTATTGCCATATGAATTCCTATGCCTCCCTAGCAGGCAGCTGCTCTGCTTTAATGATAGGCACTACTTAGTCTTGATCTTTAGTAATTTATGCATTCTTTTGCAGACCATGCTATTGATTGTAACTATCCATGACTGCTCTCTATACTATGGTGCATGGAAATCTTTCCCTACTTGATAGTAGATGCTATGCTATCATCTTGTTATAACTCTATTGCTCATGTTTGCTATATTATTCTACTAACTTCCTTTACTGTTAAAAGAAACTAACCTTGAAACAGTTCTTAAACTTTTCTTGGAAAAACTCTTTTTGAAAACTTCAACACATTTTCAAAATTGTAAGTTATTCATTGTTAGCAAAGCCTCATCAAATCTATTACTTATTTTAGTGTTCAACTTTAACTCTATGAATGGACGTGTTTTGCGTAGTTATACCACTCTAACAGACAATGGATTTATTACCACTATGTACCCTCTCCCATCTGTTTTACTATTAAACAGAAAATGACTCCCTATACTGCTTCCAATTTGAAAACTTTAATGAAAATTGAACTAATTGAATTGGTGCTTAACCAAACTGAAAAGCTAAATGAGATGGAGACAAGAATCCAATCCCTAGAAAACCAACAAAGTCTACTCACGCCGAAAATGATACCAACTACTTTTCATAGGGACAATTCTCTGTCTGTGAATCATCCATAAGAGACAATCTAAATGTTTTCTGTAACAATATACTAGAAATTATTACTAACCTAATGAAACCAATTAACAACCTGAGTCAACCTTTGCAAGCAGCAGTCTCCAGTGCTTACCCAAATCCGTCAAATGGACTCATCCCCTCATCACCACCAGCAAGCCCATCTGCTTTTAGACCAATCTTGCTCCCAAGTAGCATTGCTGCTGGAAGTCAGCCCTCATGCCATTTTTGACACAAAATCTAAAAAGAAATTATCAATGCTACCTGATCAACCTCTGCAAACTGAACTTAGACTAGCAAAGTTGCCACAAAACCTTACAGAAAAATTTGACATCAAAGGACAAACCTTCTGTGAATGGATAGTCCCACTTAAAATCTACTTAGTGCAACAGCATGGCACTAAACAAAACAGAGCCACACAGATGTCCTTGTTTCTCAAAGACAGGGCAGTACAAGTATTCCTCAACCTAGATACAAACATCAAAGCTGATTATGACAAAATAGTGAATGCCATGATTGAAAAATTTACAACAATTGTACTCAAAAACAATATCAAATGCAACTATATGGTTGAAAGTTAGAAAAATACAAAGACCTTATTAACTATATCCAAGAAGTCAATCATCTGCTATGGTTATCACAGGAAGAAGAGCAATACTATGCACAAGACTTGTACTCTGACATACATGCTGGTCTCTCTTCTTCAATGAAATCAAAATTTGAAAGCAAGTGCAACATCAATGACATCAACACATGATAAAGAAAGCTGTCAACATACAGCTAACTATCAAGAACAATGAATGCATATATCAACAACAAGGCACTCCTCAAACTCAACCTCAACAGCATCACACATTCATCAAAAATGACACTTTCCCAATGCAATTGAGGACAAACTGGCTGAATTTCTATTCATCAACTGCTGTAAATGCGGCAAGAAAGGCCACACTGGTGCTTTGATATTGATCATGGTCAACACCTGTGCTCCAAACATTGGATGGGCATGCCATGACATCACCTCAAATGAGTCTTGCCTAATCAGTGCATCAGGAGATTATGTAAATGTGAAAGGTATGGCAAAAAATGCTCTCCTAAAAATACAAAACATCAAATTTCATCAGGATGTGCATATCATCAATACCAGAAACCAACTGTTCCATATGAAATGATCTTGGGAAGAGACTTTCTTACTGAAAACAACTGTCTCATAGAGTACTCCAACTAAACACTAACCATCAAGGAAGACAAACACATAACAGTCTCAATAGCTACCAAGGGAACCAATACTTTTGAATTCTCTCTAGCAGAAAATTTAAGGCTCAAGCCCTTTTACTGGGGACTTAACAAAATCATACCAAAGAAACCACTATCAGGCAAAGTAGTTATCACAAATGCCTATGGTCTACAAATTCAAATATCACTGTACTAAATAATCTTGCTACAATCAACAACAACTGTGGCTTCATAACTATCTTAAATAACTCCAACCAACATGTCTTATTAAAAATGAAAGACGTCACAATTACCAGCATCCCACTTGAAAAATTTGTTATGAATTCCAAACAAGTTCTAATTTCTGACACACCCATAACAGAAAAACAAGTCTAATGCTCGTTTTTAATGTCAGAGTCACACCCTCACCTAATGCAAGAAGAACATCAAATAAAGAATGACATAAAACACAGCCATCTTTAACAACAAGGAAATTAGTGTAGGCAAAGCAATCAGCATATAGCAATGCATTGAAACTATGTCTGACACACCCATCAAAAAATTGTGCAGAAGAGTACCCACACAAATGCAGGATCAATATGCCAAAACTATATCAGATCTCCTTAACAATGGCATAATCAGAAAGAGTCACAGCCCTTATGCTTCACCAACAGTTTTTATCAAACAGGGCAAGAAGCATCAAATATGCATCAAATTTTGACAACCATGAGTTGATGACATTCTATATGACACTGTGCAAGTCAAAATTTTCTCAACACTGGACTTATGCAAAGCTTTCTGACAGGTGCTTATGAGACCAAAAGACAAAAAACCCCATAAAGTCTATTTGAATAGCTCTACATGACCTTTGAATTGTGCAATACACCCCCACCTTCCAGCAATACATCACAAAAATACTACTGAATGACAAAGGGAATAACTGCATACATCAACAGCATACTAATCAGGTCTGAGTCCATCACAGACCAATCACATAACTACAGACAACACTGAAACTCCTGTTCAATGCCAGGCCTGAATCAATGCCAACAAGTGCCACATTGCTAAACAAAAAGTCACATTCCTGGGCAGAAATATATCACCAGGAAGCATCACAATTAAAGATAGTGCCAAGCACTTCATAGATGAGAGCCAACCACCATTCAAAAAAAAGATGTACAAAGAATACTAGGCTTTATATACTATTACCACATGTTTATACCAAGCCTAGCAGAAAAGACATTACATATCTTGAACCTTCTAAAAAAATCAAACAAGTTCAAATGGACCTGGCAAAACCAGGAAGAACTAAATCTTCTAAAGTCAGATGTGAAAAAAATTAAATCACTCAACTCTCCAACACCTACTGATCAATACATACTGGATTGTGATGCCAGCACTGTGGCCATCATCACAACACTCAGCCAGGTACAGAATGGTGAAGAAAAACGCACCCAGTGGTTCAGTTAGAAACTGAAACAAAGCAAACTTAACTATGGTGCAAAAAAATTGGAGATGTTGTATCTTATTGAGTCTCTCAAAAAATTCCACCACTTTCTCATCAGTAGAAAGTCATTCACCATCTGCACAGACAAAAGCAGTTTATGTTGGCTGAAAACATATGTGCAAACATAATTGCTAGATGGATAGAATATCTAAATGACTTCACAATCAAACATTGAAAAGGGAGACTACACACAAACACAGATATCTGAACAGCACTGCCACAATAACAATGCAACTTAAGAAAGGAACAAGGAGTAGTGAGAGACATCCATTTTATACCAACATGTCAATGTGAAAGTCTCCCAGACATCAACACTATTGATAATAATAATAGAAGAAATCACCACAGAAGAAATAGCTACTGCCCAACAGAACAACATCATATTGTGACAAATAATGACATGTCTTAAAGATCCAACATGTATGATGGACGCCATGGAGACCTTCTGAAAACACAAGTGGAAAATCACCAACAGCAGCATTCTCTTTGCAAGTTATATATATGTATATCTCATGTAATATCGCTACCCAGGTGAAACTAACACTTCATAACCCAATAATCTACTTAGAGAATCAACAAGGGATCAGAGTCAGCCATCACGGGGTAAGTATTATCTAAACTCCCTCTTCCTTCTTCTTTAATTGTGTACTCCACACTGCCTTTACAGATATTCTAGTAACAATTTTAACGTAGCATTATTTAGATACTCCATTGGTGGAAGAGGATCGTAATCTCTGGGCGCACTTGCCCGACGCCAAATCATTGATCATGACAAGCTCGTCAGAAGCTATCAACTCCATCCTTATACGTAGTTAAAGATCCAATCCATTGTGAGTCCGACTCAGCTCAGTCTCATAGAAAGATATTTGTTATGTGTGCCTTATGAGTGAAATAAACTATGAACACAATTCGACTTAATGCTCAAGCTCAATACGTATATTGTCAGTAGTTGGCATATACCGTGATAAACAGACACTAGCTGCTATTACGTAAAAACTTTAACTGTAATATCGAGCAGCTTCCTACATGTAATAATTTCATAACTTACTATACAAACAAAGTGACTATAAACTACTGACAAGTTAAAAATAAGACACAACGCTAGCTACTAAAAAATATGTACAAATGCTAGCTACAAACTACTATTTAAAATAACAATACAATTGGTCACATTATAGGTCACATTATCGGTCACG
>CABFPE010000268.1:111262-122935 GCA_900660155.1 Hofstenia miamia
TGTATATATATATATATATATATATATATATATGTTTTTTTCGTACAAAATTAAAATATTTATTCACAATACATGTATTTCTTACTTAATAAAAACAAATTTTTGCATTAAAACATGGCGCAGGCTAGCTTCACAGAGCTAACCCCACTCCTGATTTTTCAAAGAATGGAATAATTTCTTGAAGAATATTATGGTATTGTTTGAAATTTTCCTCATTTAAGAAATCCAGTCAAAAATTTATTATTCTAAAAATTGCAAATTAGTAAATATAGCAGAGCAGCTGTTTCTTGTTATGAACATACGATAACATTTTAAACAATTTCATCTATTGAAATTGACCACTGTCAAACTTGAACGCGAAAAGCACTTTAATACAAAGCAAATTAAAAGGCAAATGTACCATTTTTTGATTAACAGCATTCTTTGTATGAAAATTAATATTATTTATAAATTGATTTTTGGACGAAGCCAACTTTGTTTGATTTATATTCAACAGTGTCAACTTTGTCCAACACTACAAAAATTGAAATAAGGTATGTCAAGTATGTTCGATTGCATAGCAATTTAGTCTATTGATTTTCCGTATTTCTGTATTTTGAAGCATGACTGGTTTTGTTTATATTTAATATCGTTCATAAATACACATTTTAAGGCATTCTAAAAATTGAATTATGTAGTTGAAAGACAAACTTTACTTTTTGCTGAAAAGGTTACACAATGTATGTAATAAAAATGAATATACACAGTAAATGCTGTAACAAAACAGTTTATGAATGAAATTTATGGCAAATAAATATAACAAAACTGACAAGTCTTGTATGAAGTCGCAAGGGGCGTCAACCTAGTACTTAATAGGTACACAGCGTTTTTTATAACACTTTCAATTCTTCCTGTAATTGACTCAAAAAGTTTTTCTATATATTTATCTGGAATTTTGTAAAATTGCTCCTCAACTATTTTCCAGATTTTCGCAGTTCTTTTGTTCTCTGACGCATTCTGTCAGGTAGCTCCATAAGTTTTCAATAATATTAAGGTCTGGGGACCTTGTGGCCCAATCTGGGATCAGCGCTATTGCGTGATTTTGCATGAATTCCTTGACAATTTGGGAATTGTGACATGGTGCGTTGTCCTGCTGGAATATGGCGTTTTTGCCTAATATAGGGAATACCTAATGGAGGATTCAGATGTATTGCTGACTGTCCATTGCATCTTGCACTCTGACCAATATCCTGAGCCCACTATACCAAATAGCGCCAAACACCATGAGGAACTTCTGGCGGCCTGCTACATATTTCGCCTTGTAGCGGTTCGTTGCTCCCATGGCCCGTCATACAAATTGAACCCAACCTGATCTCAGCTCTCTTCTAGTTTCATCAGAAAAGACGACCTTATTCCAGCCCTGCAAGGTGTTTTTTCTATGGCGCTTGCACCATCGCATTCGACAAAAAACGTGAGTTTTGTTTAGAAGGGGTTTCCTTGCTGATCTTCTAAAAATCTCATATTTACATAAGATCCTTCTTATGCCGGAGTCACTATATTTGTGTCCATCTGCCCAGTCCCTTCTTAATTGCCTGGATGTCAGTTTTGGGCACAGAACTGCAAGACGTCTCAAATTTTGCTGGGATTTTTCCGTTGACTTTGGAGGGCACTCCACAGGTTTCTTGTATTCTGTTCGACCTTCTTTGTATGATTTTATTATTCGCTGAACTCTCCGCTGATGCAGGGAAAGATGTTGCACAATGTCGCTTGTTTTATACTTTTCCTTGAATTTCTGGATAACAAGTTTTCGGATCTCTGGATGTCCATTTAGCCCCCTTATTTTAAAAACAATGTTTTAGACTCAAACGTTAGACTATGATAACAACGTTAACGCAAAACATCGTTGACCGGTATTTTGCTATTAAAACACTGACGTGAAATTTGAACTTTTCGCACAAGACTGTATACTAGTCGTTCAAATGTTGGAAAACTACACTTACACTTATTCAATAGTTGTTGTGTAAAATGCAAGAATACAGATTTGCAGGGAACACAGTTATGTATAATCTATTGCGGCTCCTCGCCAATATTCATGAAATTATCATATAATATGGCTCATCAATTATATGCAGTCAATTGTTGTAAACAAACATTAATCAATGCTTTTTGGTGAATTACAAAGAAAACTTATGAAGTGTTGACGTTGTCTGTGGAGAAGTGCTACTTAGTTTACATGTGAATATACAGCCAGCATAGTGTAATTTCACACTGCTGAAAGAAAGAACTACACTGAAAGAATTCAAACTTTTTGGTGAGCGTTTTTATAATTTAATCTCTGAAATTTCACATGTTTTGATTATTAACACTTTTATGTTTTTTTAATGAATTTTTGTCGGTTATATTGCATGATATTAAATTAATTATATATTTCATGATAAATATAATCACCATTTGTTTCATTTATTAATTGTCATTTGTTTTCAATTGTTTATTAACCATTAACTAAGATGGTATAGTGTAGAAGTCATTACGTGCAATTATCCAGTAGGTAATGTTTATCATCGTATTGCGTAATCTTTGATGATTTTCTGCACAGAAATTTCATGATCGTGGCTTCTTATTGGTGTCATTGGATGAAGAACCTTTTCTTCCTGATTCAATATTTGATTTAAAAAGATCAAAATTCATTGTCTTCTTAACAGTCTTCCCCACCATTTCCATCTGAACATGAAGTTATGCCGAATAATCGATATTCATTGAACTGTAGACATTATATGAATAACTATTAAAAACATTATCATTTATAAGTGCACTTTATATTTTCTTTGTAAATAAATTTATTATTTATATATGTTAGTTTTCTCTGTATTGTGAGAGTATGCATCTGTGAAAGCATATATCCATTTTTCTCAATTTTAAAAATATCCTTGCTTGGAAAGAGTTATTGATCCAACTTTTACTGGAAAAATTTAGTTGCAAAAAAATATATTAAATATTAAAAGCACAACTCTCTTGAAATGTTTGCATATAGAAAGAGTTCTAATTTCATGGGATTTTGAAAATTGTTTAACTGCTATGTGCAGAGACAATTTCTTGCATTTTGAGCAATAGATTGCAACTTAATTTTGTGAACAAAACAAAATATATTTCTATGACGTCAGAGATAAGCAACCTTACATCTCCAGATGGTCAAAATACAAAATTACACCATAGTCACGGTATACCCCAGTAAACATTTCGACGTTAACCCAACTTTTGGCTGACAGTTGTACAACATTAAGCCAACTATTGATACCAAGAATATCGCAATATTTTATGACATCAAAACTATATTAATGTTGGTGTACATTTACCACTAACAATGCATGAAAATTTATATATATATATATATATATATATACACGTATTTAAAGTGCATATATGTAAACTAGATCAGACACATTACTATGATGTAAATACTAATATTTTCATATTATTAAGGACGATGAATGCATGACATTACATAATTTCATATGCTAATAAAAAATTTTTCATTTTAATTTAACATTAAGATATAAAATTTATTATTGAAGATTAATGGAAAATCTTACCTATATCACACTTTGATTGGACAATAGACACATTTAAATTTTTTAATAAGGGAAAAATTCTTTTTAAGTAAAAAAGCCTTATCCTATTGCTGTTGGTGATATCTACATCATAGATATTTATTAAATATTTTCAAATAAATTATTTGTTTTATGCTCAATGTTTTTTCCTAAAATAGAACTGTATAAAACAAGAGATAGTGCAAGAAAAACTCTTGAATCATGTTCCTCTTATACATTTTGTACTCCAACTTTTTGAATGATGATATTTGATGCATTTCACATTCTAAATAGATAGTACAAAATCCTAAAATTTTAATTAATTAATTTTATGATGCAATACATATAAATATTACAACAGTATCCATCATCCAATCATGTGCAATTTAGTTTTTCTAAATAAAATTCAGCTATTATCACAATTTTAGCACTATCTGAGTTCCGTCATGTGGCGTATATTAGTGCCTAAACATTAAACTTAAAAAATAAATTCAAATGTTTACTTGAAAATACGTTATTTTTGTCTCTTTTTACGACCACCACACCTGTCTCCAGAATATCGAAGCCAGTCGTTAATAGTTTTCTGGATGAAATTGATATCCGAATGAGGAAATCTTTAATAAAGCACCTAATTTATACATTTTCCCAAAACAATTTAGATACAGAAAATTTCAAATCTCTCGAAAATTTTAGTGAAACCTTTTACAACTTCCACTAAAATGCAATGTTGAATCCCACGCCTTTCTCCTTTTCCTGCCCAATTTAATATCTTTGCAAGATCATTTGTGATAAAGTCATAAGGCAACATAGCAACATCATTTATGATGGTGCATGACGAAGAGTAGCTATCTCACTAAAATAAGATACATATAGGAATACAATGTTACCATTCCAGCAAATTCTACCGTGTATTCAAAAAGGTCCAATTCTTCAAATGTAGACAAAGTCTTGATGTTTATTGCAAGAACTTGGGAATTCAATTGATTTGGGTTCGATGCTATCAACGTTGAGGACAGATGGTCTAATCTTGTAGAAAGCAAATCGACTTTATGGCACAATTCAGACACTGTTGTGCATACCTTTCTATTGCGATTGAATGATTCATTCAAGGTTGCCAAAATATGATATGTAATACTACAAATAAAAATTACATCAAAGAGAACCACATTTGAAAATTGCAATGAATGATTGGGATCATTCTCATTTATTACTGGATGCGATATTTCTAAATTGTAATTGCTTGATTTTTTGTAATCTAACTGCATATTTGGAAGGCAATCAGCTGATATTTCAAATTGTTGTGTAATATAGGCCTAAATGGCACATTCAAATCAATACATGTCTTGCGTCTTTTGTTTGCTAAATACAATACCCATTACCTTTCAATTAATATATTGGGCAATCAATGAAATTAAATGTCCTAAATATATTATTCAATAGGGCAATGAGATTAAAAGGTATGAATATTTTCGTATGAGCAGAGGCTTACAAATTTCTTCCATAGTGTAGAATTTGTAAGAGTAGTATAGATATAGACATATTTCAGTAATTCTTTAACAATTTACTACGATTAATCCATTCAAACACGTTTACAATCCCAATTCGTCCAGCTTTCAATCCCATTAGGATAGATTCTTACTATAGATTCGAATATTCCTTTCTTCTTATCAATCCTTACAACTCATTTAGGTCGAAAGCAGCAAGATGTTACCAGGGTTGAAATCCGACGCCGAGCAATGCAATTCAAGGAGGAATGTGGATTGGTAAATGATCACCAATTACCGTGGGATCAGTTGTGACTCACAAACAAATCTCAGGGTGCGGAAATGTTCTCAGTGCTTGTGTGATGAAATTCCTTAGGAATTTATTGTATTGATTGTTCTTGTTATAACTGACAATAAACTAAAGGGATGTTTGCAACCGGGATGCATTAGCTTATTATAGATCTTACATATGCATAACCCTACATCTATAGATAAATATATAAACCCTAGGTACATGTGAACAATCAATGCGGTCAGCAAAAACTGGAAACCTAACAGTCCCATTTGATGGTCACATATAACATTAATTAAGCTGGTAATTAATATACACATGTAAGATAGTTCAGGAATTGTAGGCACCTCGTATGTGTAATAGAGTTTATTATAACACTAATAATTTGGATCTAAAAAAGTGGCTTAGCATAAAGGTAGCTGGCCAGCTGTTTGATGACATGGTTTGTTATGCAGGATGAATCGATTGAAAAGCTACAAGGAATAAAATCCCTTAACCTACACCTAACCAGCTGCACCGCATTTTGAATAACTGAATGTGCACGGGCTCCAAGAATCTATTTAATCGAATTTGGGGACCACTGAAGAACCACTCATGCACTTAGACGTTTAGAATTCCGTTTTCATTAATAATCAAACCTGATAATACAACAAAGTGTAATCTAGTGAAAATAATTCCTCATCAAATAAATCCATTGCACTTGTGTTCTTACAAAAGTTGAATTATTAAATCACAAGTTTACTGGTAATCTTAGTTGCCACTTTTTGTTAACCTTTTGTCTTCACACCATTATGCCACAATAGCACGCGCTTGGGGGGCATGCCCATTTTGGAACATGTAGATATTAAGGTTTTCATTACCGTTTAGATTTTCTTTGACATTGTCCACGATACAAAACTTCAATAGTGGATAATAAGTATTTATAATCTATATATTATGGGTATGGGCACAATAAATAAAATATATTATTCGGTTTATATGTTTTAAAAAATACTTCAAATAATAATAATAAAAATAATAATAATATATAAAATCTATGTTACATAAAATGCATCTATAATATATATATATATATATATATACATAAATCAGGCCTGTAGCAACGGGATGTTAGAGGAGGACGAGCACCCTTGAAGGTTATAGGCAACCCCTCCTCGCCAAAAAAAGCTAAAAGCGAAAATCAGCATGCAAAAATAATATTTTTAATTACTTTACTCTTGACAAATTCGTTAAATGAATTTCTGAGATCTATTTTTCTATAATTTCAAAAAAATTACCAAGGCTTCACGCCGCTTTTGGTCATTTAAGTGATCACTCTAGATTACTCCCCCATCAGAAAATCCTACATGCGCCAATGCATACAAGATAAAATGTTCTACAGTCTTATTAAAATTTTAGTTTAAATTTTAAGGAAAGTAAAAATTCTCATCAACCCTTCCTGAATGCCATGCTGACTCCCTTTAGGTGATAATGCTTATGGCAACGGGCCTGATATAAATAATATATCAGTTATATTAGATTAAGGCATATCATTGAGTGAAGAAATGTAAATTTTAATTGTAATCCTGCTTTCAAAGGTGCAGTAAGCTTAAAGTATCACACCAATATATTAAAGAGTTAATATAAAGGCCTATAACATAGCGCACACACCATTTGCGTGGAACTTTGATGAACAATAAGGGTGTATTTTTGAGTTAGAAATTAAAGATGATTAACTTAAATGAAATTCAAATCCTTTGGTTGGCAGATCATTGGCTTAACAACGTTATGACAATGGTCATATTTACGACTCATTGCCGACGTAACATAATGCCAACAGCTGAAGAAGTTTCTTTGTTGGCAATAGTGTTGTATTACTGTTGGCTATCCACCATTGTATCGCCAACAATGTGCCAACATTTAACAACGTCTGCCCAACGGTAAATTTTTACTGGGACATGCCTGCCAAGATCATAAAGATCAATGTTTGATGTCCTTGCTGCATGTATTACTACTAGTTTACAGTATTATTGTATTGGATTATGTTTATTCTTGTTTAAAATAACAAAATGCATGATACACAGATAAGAGAAAGTGGGAATTATAAATCATAGGTAATGCATTGAAAATATTGCAGTGTTATTCAAGTGCCTCAGCATCTGCCAAGTTGCAAGCCTGCTATTGATCAACTATAGGGCCTAAAGAATGGTTGCTTCATTTTTCATCAAGCTGGATTGAGTGGTGAATGGCTTATGTAGGTTGCAATGTCACAAACTTGATGTTTAAGAAGCTAGAAGCCAACGAGAAATACCCTACAACAGCAGGTCGCTATCCCACTGCTTTACTTGGTCCTCTGTTTTATATTTTTCTCAACGCAATGCAATCGTAAATTCCCAACTTCATTTATCTGTGAGCCTTGCATGATCATCATTCTAAACAAGAATAAATATAATCCCATTCCATGACATGCTACTATAAACGGTATTTTTGTCAAAAAATGAAACATTACAATTTGTTCAATGCATTAGCACAGAATTAGTTCAAATCTGATAGGCTGTAAAAGTAAAACATTCAGAAAGAAGTTTTTCACAGCGTGCAGTGCTGCCACATGGGGCGCACTATTTTTGGGCAAGAGAAAAAAGGTGCAGGTCATCAGCAAAACTTCAGAGAGTTCGTATGTGTTAGCCGTTAAAAAGGATTATTTTGGAAGACATTGAAATCTAAAAGAAGCTTTTTTGTAGTTTTGTAGCATAACAAATATCCCAGGCATTTCAAAAACATTTTAAATTATACCAACACACTAGTACTATTCCTTTGAAACATAAATAATGCATTAAAATAGTAGGTAGTATCGTAAGTGCAGCAGAAGGCAAAAAATCAACTTCACATGTTGGAAAATAATGCTTCCGTTTGATAAGTTGCGCAGGAATATTTTCAAATGAAACAAATATTTTCATGATGAGTTTGTAATGTTCATTTGTAAATCATACTCTATGTTTTTTCTGATTGTCTAACGGTGGGTATGAAAGAGGTCAACATTTTCTTCAGGCTGGGCAATGCACTTGAAGCACCACTGAAAACGGGTAGATAAAATTATTAGGGAGTTAGGAAGCACATCAACTAGTTGAAAATTGGAATGAAGTTAATCGCCCAAAAAACATTTTTGGTTGAAGTAACGTTTCACTGACTTTGATTTAGTGACATAAAGGCGTTGTATGGACGTTGCAGAAACGTTGAATTTGGAATAAACTGGTTTCTTGGACGTGTTCATTACCGTACCAGCAATGCTGCAAGAACGTTGAATTCGCAACTTCACATATAACTCTAAAAACCAATGCTTTAACATTTTTTAAAAGTTTATAACAGTTTAGCAATCCTTAATTCATTAAACAATAAATAATATCACCATAAAATTATAATAGAAAACTTGTATTCCAAAGACTAACCACTTTGAACAGATGCATATCAAAATACATGCACCGAATAAATACACATAATAAAATATGCGTGCATTCAAGAAATACCAATTACAAAGTCAGAACTCCTAGAATTGATATTCTATAACATTACTAAGGATGCAGTTTTTAAAATATTAAGCATATTCATTTGCCTTAGAAATGTGATATATAAATTCATTAGCAATTTGGTAATAATTTTAGCCAAGATTAACTTAAATTAAAAGTTTCGATTTTGAATAGAATGTGAAATAATTTTCATATACTTAGCGCCAAATATAAGTATAAATACATACATACTTGCATTCTTGAGCTGTTGTTAAATACTAATAAAATTTGGTTGAAAATCAATAGAGCGAATGTTAATGAAGCTGTGATTATTTAACCCTCGATAGACGTTCTAAGCTGAATGTCATTTGTGTGAAGAGGGTTCTCTTAACTAACTTCCATTATTAATGTCCGTCTGATGTCTGACTTCATAGAGATTTATTGATAGTTTTAAGATGCCTGAAGAAATCAGGTCTGTATGCAACATGAAGTATCTCCACCAAAAATATTTTGTTAAATTTGGGCCTCAGACATCCTAGTTAACATGCCTAAAAATACTAAATCTTGATTGAGTTTAGATTTTACTACTGCATTTTATTATTTATTGAGTTGAGAAAACAAAAAATAGTATATTATAATGAACATAATATTGAATTTAAATTAGATAGAATGCTAAAAACACTTATTCACAATAAGACTAAATTGTCAAAAAAGACGTTTTCCACATATTATAGATTGATTGTTTATGTTAATTGCTTGTCGTTTTTAATGTTTTTACATATTATTGATACTAATTGTAAGCATTAAATGCAATCTTGCAATTTTGGCAGCAAGCACTGAAATGCTGTCAAATTTTAGCAAAATTTAGAATACAATTTTATTTTAAAATTTGCAAAGAAACTCAAACAATTTCAACATATAGCATTGGAATGGGTCACACGTGCACACTGTTATAGAGAATATTTATTGATCCTTACTGCTGAAATTTAAAAGAACGCATAATGATTTAAATTTTCTGTGGAAAATTTTGTATAAGAAAATAGATATCAATACAGAAATGTACATACCATACGCTTAATTGCCATATTAAACGAGAAAAATAATTTTCATCTAATAAAAACGTTTTTGTTTCAATTCGACAAATTGCAAAAAGAAATAATGATTCTTCTTTGATTACAATACATTTGAGTATTTTTTCGGCTCGGATTTCTAAATAGGACCTTTCAATGAGGCTCCTTTTAGGTCAATTATTTATTTTAAAATATTGAGCTCTCAGAATTTTTTACATGGCTCTTCCTATTACTTAATAAGCATTTTAAAAATATGATTGTAGAAGTGGTATATTAAATGAAAAAATTAGAAGAATCTGCATAATCAAATTAATAAGCTGAACTATTAATTTGCTTAGTTTAATAAAGCCTGGTTTTGGGCTCGTTGTATATCCAATGCAGTGCGTAAGCTCGTTCGGTTCGTTAGAAGCTCTGCTCGTTGAAAGTTCTGGCTATGCGAGACTAGCCCGCGCTGCGTACTGTTGAAAAATAACATAATATTTGATTCAAAAAAAACTATTAAAATTTTTCAACCTACTGCAAATTCCACGAAAGTATGTTGGTGGGGGGTCCTGTATTATGTCCTTGCCGATGCCAGTCATTTACGGTTTCATCATTTCAAATCAAATTCTGAATTTCTTAATTCCACATTTTTGAAATTTTGCTGTCTCTTATTGAGTCTACTTAAAAAACAATTGAATTTTTAAAAAAATTTTTAAAAGATTAATTTTTCCTCATTAAAGTGCAGTTTATCCTGTACAATGTAAAAAGGTATAATTCCTAAAATATGATTCACATTATATCCTCCTAGTCACGAAATTTCTAGATGCATGTAAATTTTAAGTGCTATTTCTTCAATAACAATTGACAAATTTCTTACGTGTAGAGGAAATCATTCTTTTATTACTCATATGTATGAATTAGGCATATTTGTGTTTACATGACCATAGATAATTTAATAATTATTGTCTCTAAGTCAATGTAAATACGACAGGTCAATCTTAAGCATGAATCATTCAGTTTATTATTAATAGTTGTAAGAATGCTAAAAATTGTCATCTAAAATCTAGCTTTAACCCATGCTTAACATTTAATGTTTTTTTAAATCTGTTGTACATATACTATGTTTTTCTAATTTGAATCAAACCTATTAATTATAAAATATATAACGAATTGCTTTAAAACCATGATTAAGTATGTGCTGGAAAGTGAACTTTTCATTTGCAACAAACTTTCCCCTACTTTTTTGAAGTATGCCCTAATTCATGATGGACTTCGGAACATTTATATATTGAAATCCTTTCTTCTTATAAGTAGTAATTAGTAGATTGAGAATTTCAGCTTTAGAAATTAGATATGTGCTCAACAACTAGTTTCTGATGGAATTTTGTCATATATCTAAAATTTGCTCCAAATTTGAATTATTTTTAAAATGTTTAAAAATAAAAAATTTTCAGCTGTTGTGAAATTTTTATTATTTTTTAAGAATATTATTCCGAGTTTTACTTATTGGAGTATATCTTTGGCAAAGCATTTAATAAAGAATATGCAATATTAGTTAAAAAGAAACAAAAAACACAAAACTTAGAGCTGAAGGTAGAATTCATGTCATTATGAAATATTCAAAAAACTCTTATTCACGATATCATAATTATATTAATGTAAAAAATAAGTAAAATTACATATTTACTTCTATTTGTCAGATTATTGGTATAAGATATTGGCACAAATAGGGAGGCATCAGTTCTTCAAATTGTGTATGTTTGAACTTGAAATGAAGAATTTTGTTATATATATATA
>CABFPE010000268.1:129318-156613 GCA_900660155.1 Hofstenia miamia
TATATATATATGATAGCTATTGTACAGTTTTTAAGGAACTTTTTATTCATGGGTAGCAGAAAATTTTGAAAATAATTGTATCTATCTTAAGAAAATCACTAAAAGCTTATTTTTGTTAAAATATTCACATAAAGCTTAAATATTTTTTGAAATGGGGATATAATAGAGTGTGGGAGTGAGTAGGGGCAGCCGTCCTTCTTGCTTATATAGCAAATAATAATATTAAAGCAACTGAATAAATAAATTTTATATTTTCCGTGACAACAGAAGCACCTTACAATGCTTATTTAACCTTCTTATGTAAAATGTAAATGAAGAAATGGCATTACGTAATTTAATAAATCGTGAACAATTTTATTATTAAAATTATTCTTATACTCTTTGTCCACCATCCCACATCCAACACTAAGGATTAAAAAATAAATTTTGGAATACTCCTAATATATATATATATATATATATATATATATATATACAGTTAGTGCGTAAGTGCATCTAAAGTATATTTCTTTTATCATGATGATTTTGGGACATTTTTCAGCTGGTAGCAACAGTTTACCCAAGATTACAAAAACTTCATACCTAACTCTAAAAAGAGTTGACGTCCGCAAAAGTGATGCCCAACATGACATTAATAATAACATCATTGTTAAGATTAATGACCAGAATTACCACATGTAAAATTATGGACTTATTAGGTCATTAGATGAAAATAAGTAGGTGGGGCAATTTTACCTATTCTGGGTTTCATATATACCTTAGACTTCCTTGCTACCTACTGCTTAAAAGATTTCTTTATTAGTAGAGTATGAATTCCAAAATATTTCGAAGGTGATGCTAGTTAATGTTTGAAATTTATCATTATAACATTGCGAAGCTATACTGAAAAATGATCTCTTCGTAAGTTTTTTATTGAAATTCGGACAGAGTTTAAGAACTTAATCACAATGTCGCTTCCAAGCGAAATTTAAAACTAATTTGATACAATAATAATTATTTTGAGCATTAGTTGCTATATAAAATTGGCATTTGTAATTTATATATTATGCAATAGTTATTATGAATATTAAAACTTGTGAAAGAGCTATTTATTGCAGGATGTTCTAAAGCGCTTGCAAATAAGACGAAAATACATGAACTAATCGCTCTTTAAAATAAGAATTGTGGCATGCTATATTCTATGCATTAATCTGCTTTCTTATTTTTTCTAGATAGACATAAACAATCATTATGGAATGTTGAATGAACATGAAATGAAGTCAGAAGAAGAGCCAGCTAATGTGTCATTGCCTAAATTGGATCAGTATTAGCCGTACATTCAGTAAATTGATATATTTAAATATTTGAAACTTTTGCAATTAATGTCAAGGTTTCTCTTGAAATTATTGAGTGTACTTCTGCTAAGCGAGGCACATATATTTTAGATGCATGTTACAATATTGATCAAATCTAAGCACTAAACATGAACAAGTTTTTATCATTTTCCATGAAATTGAAAAATTTACTTTAATATGTGCTATTTTTGAAACATAATTTACATGGGTTGTCTATGATGGACCATCATCTATATATAGTCCTAAATATTCACTGGAATTTTTCTTCAATATTTCGTTTTTTATTTTATGGTATTCACTAACCATAGCTACAGTTTTCTGTACATTCATTACTAAATATGTTTCCTAATTATAGACTTCTATCTTTAGGTAATTTGTCAGCAAATATTACAGGTGAGCATCTGAATAGCAATATATATATATATATATATATTATGGATTGTCATTTAGTGCGTACAGGTTTTAAGTTATATTTATTTGATCATGATCAGAAAAAATCATAGTGGGCCATTATTCAGCTGGTGGCAGAAGCGTACCCAAAATTACGAAAAAACATCCCTAACTCAAAAAGTGTTGATGTCAGCAAGGCTTTCCATATGTAAAGTTATGGAATATTTGGCTCATTAGAGATGGAAAAACTTTTTTGCATGTCAAAAAGCCCAAATTATTTACTGTTAACATATGGCAATTTCCAATATATTGGTTCTTTATTAATGAATTGTTCTGGGTTACATTTATACTTCAGACCTCCTTGCCATCTGTTGGACAATGCAACTTTAAATTAATGGAAAATGAATTCTAAAATATTTTAAAGGTGTTGCTAGTCAATGGTTAAAATTTATTTTATAACATTTTGAAAAATTTTCGGTTTTTTATTTAATAATTTAAATTAGGATAAAGTTTAAGAATTTATTAACACTACCAAACAAAATTTAAAACTAATTTAATGCAATAATAATATCACCATGGCGGGTACACACAAAGTCATCAAATCCATCAGAGTTTATGTCAATTACTCCATAAACTGTGTCAATTTCGGGGCAAATGAAATTGTCCTTAGTAGTGGAAAGCATGGTATGAGTTGATAAGTTATACTTTATTGATAAACTTCCCAACTCAGCATCAATGAAAATGTAATCAACTTTAGTATCATAGTCAAGATATCCACTGAGGTGAAATGGCTGCTTCATATAATTTTTAACGTCATCGTTCAAATTCAGCATTTTATAATACTCATATAGAAAGTTCGAAATTCTAAAATGAAACATCCAATAATTTGTAGACTCTTTACAAAGCAATCTGTTATCTTTATTCAGATAAATTTCTTCACAGATTAGTGGACGTTTATCATTGACAAGTCTGTCATCAGGAAAATCAACAATGAGGGAAAATGTTGCTGCATTAATGCATGTAGAATCTTCTAGTAAAATTCTCATAATAAACAATGAAGTACCACCAAAGACGAATTCTAGATGGAAAAAGTCATTCTGAGATTGCACTAAGTGAGTAAAATTTGCTTGCCCGCAAACATATAATATTGGCATCAATTCACAATTACTCTTAAGATAATTAAAACTAAGTTCTAACGATACGTTTTCTATTCTAAACCAGAAGAGCTTCTGAAAGACTTTAACTCCATTCTCTGTTTTGGATATCTGGAAAATAGAATTGTTATCAATGCAAAAAAACTTATTTTTGTATACATGGGATTTATATATACACACTGGCTTTCTCAAAAATGAGCTTCCATTTGTGACTGGAATAGAGAATTCACTTTCACTGAGTGCTCCACCAATTAAATGGATGTTTTTCAATTCTTCAGAATAACAAAGTTTGTCCAAATTGGAGAACCAATTTACAAAAAGTAAAAGGTCGCAGTTAGACGCATTTACCAAAATATAGTCCTCTACAGCCTCAGCAGCCAACTTATCCACAAAATTCGTGTAGAGTACTTCCATAGTAGGTTCGTATCCCGAAATTTGAATTCCTTTGTCTCGACCAACATCGCATTTAATACTGTGATTGTAGTGGATTTTAAGCATGCCTGGAAAATGAACCCCTTGTGGTACATTTTGGTAGAAAAGCTTAGCATATTGTTTTTGATGAGTAATATCATAGGAAGCGAAAAATGTTCGAACTTGCAATGTGTAATCAAAATGTTGTTTTTTTACAGAAAAGGTTAAGCGGTTAGCATTGTTCTCGAATTTCTCAATATCCAATGCGTCTTTGTTTGTTCCACAAGTCTCAATTGAATCGGATTGACCATCTATGATTTGGACTCCTTTTATTTCAATATAAAAATGCTTAGTCTTATCAGTGGCTTGACTGATGTCAATGAAATTTTTGACTGCAAGGTGTGCAGAATTTGGTTTATGAAGAACCGATTGACTAGCAAACTCAGAACCACCAGCATATGTAAATTTGTAGTCAAATGTAACATCAGAGACTGCTGGCCGTAAAAAGTCGACCTGATACAGGCTTAGACCTTCCCTTCTTATTCCACTTATGGAGAAATTCAGTTTTTCAATGATTACTTCATGTTTTCCTTCATTATACTTTTGGTAAAATCTTCGATGAGACTCAAAGTTGCATAGAACGCTGTTTAAATGAGATGTTCCAAAATCATTTGCGCATTCTGAATAACGTTTGAAGTGAACTGTACCACTAACTTTTGATTTACTACGTTGAGAAATATAAGTTGAACTGCTTAGAGATGCATAGCATAGAAACCATGAAATTCCGAGAAGCATACTTATCTTTGCCACAAAAAGTTTCGCTTTAAACATCGCATCTGCTCATATTTTCAATATTTAATTCTTTCTGATTTACTGATTAATTTTTTAATCAAAAGCGGAAATTTCAGATAATGATTGTTACTATTGTTAATATATAATAACCTTAGATAGCAAGCCAAGGATATGTTTTGAATGTAGTTAAATCTTCTAAATGTGAGAATTTAGTGAAATGATGTCAAAAATTCAAAATATTTATGATTAATTAAAAGATATTTTCCTACTCTTAATTAACACTAAAATTCAATGTATCAAGATTAAGATATTAGAAATATATTTTCCTGGCGTATGCATTCATCACAAAATAAGCGAGCTATCTGTATCTCCAACTACTTTCATAATATTGAACTTACAAAAATAAAAAGACTAGTTGCATTTATAGTTCTTGTAATCGTAATTGAACAGCAAGAGGGCGCACATATAATTACAATTAATTTTCATCCTTTTTCATTAAGCTTAAAATTTAGCATGGTGGATAAAGAAATCATAGAATAATAATATAGTTTGTGATCCAAATAAATTCGTAAGCTGTACTCTGATGAAATCCTGCTCGAAAAAACTTATCGTACCAGAAGCATAATGTCTTTGGCCTGCAATTTCCTCTTAAACTGTTATATATTTATACAATGTCAATAATCCCAATTGCTTATATTAACTGTGTTATCGTTGCATATTACAAAATAGGCAATAATCCACATACCTATACGAATGTATCGACCACATATTGAAGAAATAAACATAGGGCTGCAAAAATATCTGGATTTAAAATTGAAAAATTGGTGAACTTCTCTTTATTAATTGCTTCTTTTAGAGAGAAATTTTAGCTTTTAGATTTGACTAGTTTTGTAATGGAAAGTAAGATATGTCAGACATAACCTCATCAGACATTTGTTCTCTCTAAAAGAAGCAGACGTGTCTGAAATAAAGATGGACGCGGTGAGGTTTACCCGTGCGGGTGCTGTGCAGTGCAAGTTCTAAATTTCAAATGTCACGCGGGTTGCAGTGTGATGCAGGTGGACATTTATATTTTGTTAGGTGTGTACTATCAATTATATTCATTTTTACTTTTTTGACTAATGTTTTTGTTATCTACTCTTTTAGACGAGCCGTCTTTTAATACAGTAAAAGAAAAGTAAAATGACACTGTAGTGCGTAGGCCTATGGGACATATTTTTATAATACTTTATGCATGTGTTGTAACTTTGTAATCGAAATGCGATTTTGGGTCCACTCACTGCGAATGTTATGCAATGCGGTTATAAAATTTGCACCTGCATCCATCCATGGTCTTAAATTAGTTGAGGTGTCAACTATTAATAAAATATTCAAATTAATGTTTACCTATCCAATTCTAAACTTGTGAAAAGTGAAGTTTGTAAAAGATGCAAACTGAAAACTACTCAATGGTGGTGCATTCAGTTCTCAATAAGTGAGGTTAAAATATTTGCACGTGTTCTGTGTACATTGCTAACATCTTGCATGATTTAATATTCTTTTTTATATTTTTATTTACCAATTAACGATCTTGAAGTATTTGAAGAGTTGATTACTACTGTGTAACTTAGTGGATAATGTCTTCTTCAGAGAAAAACGTTTTTTAAATAAATAAATATACCAAAGCCAGAATAATTCAACCTAATAAATATATTTTAAAGTAGCAACGGTTAATCTCATTTGAATTTAACACCACAAATTAAGTTGAGTCGTTGCTTTGATTTAAGAGACCTCTGTTAAATAAGAATGTATATAATATGAAAGTCGTCCTAACACTATGAAACTTTTCATTATTGCTCAAAAGATGTGGAGCTTTTTGGTGAATTTTCTTACATTTATTGAGGGTCATAATCCCTGAATAAACATTTTCTACTTATTTGCTCATGTTATGCATAGTATTACTTTTCCACCGATGAAGTAGTCTTCCAATTTTTAAAAAAAAAGTTATATTATTGTCAGTATGAAAATAGTATGTGATATACACAATAAAATCACATTTGATAACTTATGAATGAATTCAAATGAATTTTATCATTTCTAACTATCAGAACAAATACTTTATTAATTTCAAAAATATACCCAAATTTTATACAGGGTGGTCCAAAATGATCTGACATATATGTAGGCTTAATAAAAGTCAAACATAATAAATTATGTGAAAAAACATTTTATGAATGTACATATAATACCATTTTATTTTATTTACACTAAAATGTATTTATATATTTAATAATAAGCCTTTTTTATTTATTTTCAGAATGTCCTTATGAGATGGAACCGCGAGCATCGTGCATTCATTGTTGAAACATTTTTCAAAAATAATGAATCAATAACAGCAACACAAAGAGCATTCCGTTTACACTTGAAGCTCAAAAGACATGGATCCTCTCTCTTTTAGTAATGCAATATTATTATAGGTTGCCAACTTTAGAATAATTGGATCAACATTAAAAAGTTCCACCAGAACTCCGGCAAATATCGATCCGGTAAATGCCTAAATTCAAAGATCTCCGAAACTTTCAACACGAAAACACGACATTTCCCTCGATCTTTCTAAAGGGAATTTGAATAAGATTTTTCACAAAGATTTAAAAATGGTGTTGATGCAAGAACTCAGTGAGAGAAATTTTGAAAATTGCATGAACGTCTCCAACAGTGTGTTCACCATGATGGGAAGCATTCAGTTGATTTGATTTTTAAAACTTAATGAAATAAAATGGCATTATATTTACATTCAGAAAAAAATCTTTTTCAATTAATTTATTATTTTTGGCTTTTATTGAGACTAAAAATGTGTCAGATCATTTTCGAAGTCCTCAAAAATAATGATTGCCTCAAATTTCTAAACATTGCAAGGTGATAGTGCTGAATCTTTGTGCTTTAATGTCATAATCCAATCCAGAGTTAGATAGGGGGGATTCTTCCCCAAGGATGAGGAACCTAAAAAACCTGAAATAGGGATAAAATATAATTGGGTTGCCCAAATAATGAATAGAGAACCATACTTAACTTATTTCTGTTAATCATTAATTATGATGGCACGTTCAAAGTTTTAAGTCCAAATATATGCAAATTTTCATCACTAAATTCGCATTATTTAGAAACTAGTAAGCCACATTTGGCATACTTTTTTCACCCTTATCCATAATAAATTGAACTTTGAATAACTTCTATGAGGAATGTTAAATGACATAGTTTGTGAAATCAGCCTTGGCTTGACTTCATTTATCAAGTGTAGATCTAATTTTATTCTCTTTATACGGTATTGGGGCAAATAAATGCTATTGCAATAAGAAAAAAGGATCATTCTGCATCAAGTGTTTGCCGCATATAAAGTGCAAACAGACTGTATTTGGAGAAAAAGTTCTCGCAAACCACTTCTCTCGGACAATTACATTTGAGCAAGATTTGTGTGGGTTAACGAAATGAAAATCAATGCCGTAGATAAGAGTGAGTAGGGCTCAAATTAAATCGAATCTTTTGCATTAGACTATCAAGAGGATCCAAAGCCCATAAATTTCAATGTTCTTGTGCGACATATCTCTAGGCAGACAAATTTATTAGTGTTTTGGCGCTTTACGATATGCAACGTAAAGCAAAATATTCTACCTTACTACAACAAATTGAGATACCTTGTCACAAGTTGCAAAACGTTCTGTGTTTTTTCTAAATGTAAGCATCATTGAGCATTTTTGGGGTTACTTAAATGTGAAAGTTTCAAGCAATTCTCCATGAAATCTATACGGATTACTGACTACTTTAACGATGAATTTTCAAAGGAACTGACGAGTTTATATCCAACTAATATGAATCAATCCGCAGCAGAGGACAATGTGATTTCTAAAGCAAAAGTTTCCCCACGAGATATTAGTGACAAAGTTGTTTTATTGTAGTTTTGGTATTATCTCTTTAATCCATGAAACCTTAAAAAATTCACAACTGTAGACGATGGTGTATCTCGTTTCGAAAAACTATTCAATAATTTTATCAAGTTATAAATTTTAAATTTAAATGATGTTGGCAAAGTGATTTTAGCGCATTGTTAAGGAATTTTCACGACAACATATGTTTCATAAGTGATTTACATAATATTTATAGTTTTTATGTTGTAATGGAATATGAGACTACTGGTAACAGTTTTAAGGTGATGTTTACTAGAAAATTTTTCCTGAAAACAGTGTCATTGAATTAGGTGCAGCATACTGCAGCGTCTTGTCTATTTGCTTCCTATAGCTCTTACAAGCGATTTCTGTTAACGACGGTCGATCGATTTGATTCATTCGAATGCGCGCTTGCTGTCAGTGATGGCCACGAAAAAAAATTCAAGAGTCACACGTATGACAATATGCAATTAGCTGTTCGTGAAAACTGAATGTCACAAAGAAAAGCTACAGCGAGTAGTATAAAACCGAGTCCGTTTCGTGGATATTTTTTACCTTTGACCCTGGCGGGCATGTCTGTGATGTAATTGTGTACATTGGCCGTCTGTGTATCTCTGACGTCATTGGAATGTTTTGTTGGCATTGTTTGCAGTCTATTGTTTAAATGTAACAAATTTATCAATAAACATAGAAATAAAGCAATTTTCAAAATTCAATGAAATTAGAAATGTTTAAAATGTAACCAATTTTTCTATTCATATTGCATAATTTTTAAATACAATTGAAATTCTATATATCAAAAAATTTACGTTTTTGGGAATTATATTTTATGATTAATTTTCTTTTTTAACAATAATATCTAACAATTATTTTCAAACATTGAGAAAAAGACCTGTTTCACATACGACACATATGTCAATTACAAAAAAATTTTTAATCGATAAATTTTTCAAAGTAAAAATAATTTTTAAAATATAAATACATGCTTTCACAGATGCATACTCTCGCCATGCAGAGAAAACGAACATTTATAAATAATAAATTTATTTACAAAGAAAATATAAAATGCACTAATAAATGATAAAGTTCATATAGCGAATTTCATCTACAATTGAATGAACAATCAAAATATTCGTCATGTTGGATGGTGGAGAAAGATACAGAGGAATATTCCAAGATAGACGTTCTTCTTTTAATAATGTTAGTTGACGAAGCTAAAACATTCATTTAAAAAACTAAAATTGCTTTATCTCTATGTGTATTGATAAACTGGTTACAGTTAAACAATAGACTGCAAACAATGCCAACAAAACATTCCAATGACATCAGAGATACACCCCGTCAATATACACGGCCAATTATTTATGTAATATGTATTAAAAAATATTTGTTACATTTTATACAAGACTACAAACAAATGTGTTTGTCAACAAATATTATAACAAAAGAGAATATGTTCCAATGACGTCAGAGATATACAAACGGCCAACGTACACAATTACATCACAGACATGCCTGTCAGGGTCAAAGGTAAAAAATATCCACGAAATGGACTCGGTTTTATACTACTACAGCGTCATATCAAGACATCAGAGAAAAATCAGATATCTGCAGGAACTGGCAAACCCACTGAATTTGCGCAATTAGAAGAACAAGTTCAGGTTCAAACAATTCAGATTATTTCACAGTGGGATTCGGTCTAACTCAACAACTTCTTCAAATTATAATATCTAAAGTTAGCTTAAAATCAAACTAGCTAAAAAGTTGATATTCAAGATAAGCCAAAATCTTTAGAAATTTTTTTCATAGATTAAATATTAACCAGGTGGAAATTACTATTAGTATTTTTAGATTAATTGAGTATTTATCATTATTAATGTTAATTAAAAGTATTTTTATGCCTAAATATTTTCAAATTTTATGAACTTATAATGTAAATACATTCTATGTTTTTTTTTAAAAAGTGCTCAAGTAAACGAAATATCAACATGCATGCTCAATTTCAATAGCATATATCAGAAAGCAGCATATTTATTGTCTGACAGTTGGGTATAAGCGCGTTCCCGCATTACATGTTTCCTGGTAATATTGTTCGTTTATTATGCAATGTTATGTTGTTGTCCTGCCCATTTAGTTACATCTGCTCAATGGAATATCATACATACATTTATATACCCTGATTGATTTAACTTGAGAGAATCATTTGAAGATGATTTGTGCAATTCAAATTGTAAGTGCGTAATATTGATGTTTTGTTAAAATAGATAAAGTATATTGTTGTAAAATCCATACCTATAAATATTGCTTTTCATTAGTGGAAGATCTAACAAAAGGTAAGCGTCTTTAACCGCCTACCGTCCTTTTATAGGACAATACGTTTTTTACGCATCTACAAAGAGTTAGGTAATCAAAATTTATTTGATAATTTGGAAGATTATTTGCCGAAATTTCCAAGTTTTTAAATATTTTCATGAAATTTCTTGATGAAATGAAAGTGTTTACGATCGGTGAAAACCTTCTTAATATTTCTTTGCAAAAAGTTTTTCACACTTCAACTACGAACAATGATTTCATGCCAGTGGTGACTCCTGACCCTATTCCTTAGACATGCAATTCTAAAGAAATATAATAAATTATAGAAAAACCCTTCCAAACTCAGTTCGACAGAGCGCCCTTTCTAAGGAGACAGAGCCCCCGAATTTGATGCATGGTAAATTTAATTCATTTTTTTCTTGCATATGATTGGTGTGGATATTTCATTGAAATTTGCATGCTCATTTCGATTACTTAATTTTTTCATGGATTAGTAATAATTTTTTAAGCAATGGCATAAAACCATTTATACCAGGCGCTGTGTTATTTTATCATTTTTTGTGCTTTTATGTTGAATTTCGAAATTTGTTTGAAGATTATTTTTCGTTTTAGGACAGATCAGGACCTATTGTATAATGTTCAGGAAATTTACAGTAAAATCTCTAAATTTGGAGGCCAATGCAGTATTGTCATTTACTCACCTATAACACTAACTGGTTGGTATAGAACTTAGCTTTTTGCAGACCTCCTAGTCAACCTTTGAAGTAGAATCGGATAAAACAATCTTGAAAAATTTATGTAATTACAGAACCCAATTTTTCAAGAACTTGCAAAAAACAAATTGGTTCACAGGATTTTATCAATTACGCATTGAATGCTGTAAAAATCTTGGAAATCGAATGAAAACTGAAGGAGCTATTGCTTTCAAAGCACTGACCACTTGGCCAGAAAATTCAAATTTTTGAATTTTTTGAAACTGGAACTTTCAAAATTGAAGATAAAATTAGGCACATTACTTAGAAATGATGTAACAAAAAAAGATCTTTTAGTAGACCTTAACACGACAAATGTGACTCGAAAATTCCGGAAGAAAAGCACATTCAAGATCATGTCAATAAAAATGTGAAAGTACCATCCATTTGATATAAATTGGTCTATACTTGATAAAATTAGGTTGGTTACATTAGACTTTTATAAAACAAAAAATTTTCCCACATTAAAATTGCAAACAAGACAGAGCGCTAATATAAATATTTGTATATAGACAGAACGCCCCATATATATGAAAAATTGGTGGATGTTAGACAGAGCTCTTATATATATATATATATATATATATATATATATTATCCATACCTATATAGACAATGGTGCATGTTGTTTAGAAAAAACTATTTTTAAATTTCATCAAGTTATAAATTTTTAATTTGATTGTATGTTGGCAAAATGATTAGCGAATGGTTAATAAATTATACGGCAAATTATTTTTTATGAACGATTTACTTAATAATTATAGTTTTGATATTGTGGTGGAATATTAGGCAGTTGGCAAGAGCCTTAAAGTGATATTTTCTAGACAATTTTTGCTGAGCATTGGCGTATGTATATATTTATAACTATAAATTTGAAATATATATGTGTAAATTTGTCATAATATGAACTATGATAGTGACAAATTGGATTAGCTGATAGAATAATGAATTGATATATTTTTGCTCAGGTGTCATTCAAGCTGCAAATTTGTGCTTTCTGCTGCTTAATTTCCTCAAAAATTCATGAAAAATGTTACTTTTGGGCAAAGTTACAACGTGATCATTTGAAACAAACATTTTAATCTTCTGAACAATCAAACGGTGAAAATGGCTTCATTTCTACAAATGATCTCTTGAAGAGGAATCAATTGAAGCTGCAACGCCAAGAGTTTATTTATTCAAATTAACTTATAAATCTATTTACCATTTACATAGCTTTCCATCTTTATTCTGTAATTCCTGTTGCCTACAACATCAACTTGACTGTCATAGTAGATAAAGTAAACGTGTTTCTGTTAACAAAGTACTCTTTGCATTTGTAAACCCGTTAGTGCTGATGAAATTTTACCGAAATTTATTGTAATAGCAAATTTGCAAATATCGAAAAGGTGCGTGTTTCTTTTCTGACAGTTGAGTGAAAGCGTGTTTGACCAATACAGGTTTTCTGGTAATATTTTTTCGTATATTATAGAATTATATAATGCTGCCCTGCCTTTTAAGTTACATCTGCTCAATGGAATATCATACATAAAGAGTACTGGAAATATGTCTTCGATCACCTTGTTATTTTGAATAAATAATGAACATTCATTAGATAGAATGTGCTTAAGATTATAAATAAGTGCTACTTTGATTGAGAAAGGAAAATCTGTATGTTTAATACCATCAAATATGTAAAATAACAATTGTTATTAATTTTAAATCAAAATTTATAAACCAGTATTGGAAAAATGTATTCGGCCACCTGAAAAAATTTTAACAAATGAGCAAATCCAAAAAAAGTAAATTCAAAATAAGATACATAAATTAATAATTGATGCAATATAAGCACTTTTTAATGTAGGGTGTCCCCTTGAGCGAATAACAGCTTCAAGGCGATCAGGGATTGAAGCAAAATGCCTTTCAATAAAGCTGTTGGGAATTGCTTAAAATTTATTGTGCTCTACAGTTCATCTTCGGTGTGAAGAGTATTCTGTCCAATTCGATATTTGACCTCCTTCAACATATTTTCGATAATATTAAGGTCTGAAGATTGTCCAGGCCAGTCAGCAAGGAAAACAACCCCGTTATTATGGAAGAAGTTTTTCATTTCTTTTGAGGTATGACATGGAGCATCATTCTGCTGATATATTAAATCACTTGCAAGGAGTGGCAAGAGTTCCTTTTCTAGAATCCGAGCATATTGAGGGCTTGGGAGAGTAGCAGTGATCTGAAAAATCTGCGAAAGTCACACTTCCATATTCCACTCCATACCATTACAGACTTCCCACCGTACTTCATGGTCCCCGAGTAAATCGATGCAAAAATCTGAACATCTGCCCAGTTGGTTTCTTTATCAACATTGCTTTTGATAAGCATAGCTCAAATCTTGACACATCTGATAGTATAACATTAGACCAATCTTAAGATGAATTATCTCTCATTAAATTAGCCCAAATCAGTCGGCCTAATCTTTGCTTTGAGGTCTTCTTTGGTCTTCCGGACTTTGGCTAGGTGGCAATGATGTTTTCAGAAGTGAAACGTCTGATGAAGTTGTTTTACTGGTGTGTTAACAAAAACCTATCAGTTCATAAAAATCAACTCTTGCTTTTTACAAACCAATATTGTTCAGGAAAAATCAATGTTTTTTGGAAAAAAACTTGGTTAAAAACTGAATAAAAATAACCCATTAGTTTGATAATTTCAATGTTGCAGGTAAAATTCTGCACCAAAATTCTTGACACTTTAGTTTTCAAGAAATCAAAATACAATTTTGTTCCGTTATAATTACTATTAAATGTAAATTTTGAATTTGATGTTTTCATGTTTTTAAAAAATGAACAAGGTTGATTACATTCTTTAACGCTGCTTTTCATCATTAAATTTCAGTCACAAGCTTGAAATTTTAAAATTTGGGCCACACAAGCCTATAAACGTTAGTACCTAATAAAAAGATGGAAAAACGCACTTTAAATCTCATGCTATTGCAAAAAGCTGGAATTTTCAATCTCGAGTTAACTCATAAAAAACAATTACTGAAACAATGTTTTAAGAATATTTTATACGAAGCCTCGTCAATATTAAATATATTAAATGACGAAAATTTTAATGTTTACCTTTCAATATTTTCAGAGTTCATACTACAAGTTGACGTCATTTAGAACATATAACATAAAAAATTACTTGTTATGTAAGTGCTCATATACACCTGAAATATTCGAGAGAAATACTCAAATGAAATGACTATTAAACCTACAACATATTGCAAGCCAAATAGAATCGGCTATGTTATTGAATGCTGTGATCTAATCGTTCAACGGTTCAAAATGCGATTTGAATCTAGTGAACATTTAAAATGTTTATCTCTTGTAGATACTTTAAACTTTTCTATTTTCAGAGTAAATTTCCCAATATCAATCATTCATAAACTATCAAAATGAATTGCAAATCGTTTATAAAACCGAAGAGTTTAAGGAATTTTGGAAAGTTACCACAATGTAACTCTTAAAGGCAAATTTGAGATATTGATGAATATCGTCTTAACAGCACCCATTAATACAGGTGAACATGAACGATGCTTTCGTTCCTTAAAAAAGTCATTCCTAAAGAACACAATGGCAGAGGATAGACTAAATGCTCCATCGTTGATTTCAATTGAGAAAAGTTATTTTTAGAAAGATTTTTCAAAATAAAATGTCATAGACAAATTTGTAACAATTCAAAATAGAAAAGCGGCATTCAGTTTCAATAAAATTTCGTGATACATTTTTTTTGGATTTATATCTATAAATTAATTGATCTAATATCATAGTAGGTGACTCCTATGCCACAAATTTCCATGCAATGCCAATGCTTGTAAATATTGATTTTCATTAATGAAAGATCTAACAAAAGGTAAGTGTCTTTAAACTTTAGCCTAGCCGCCTACCATTATTTTTATAGGAAAATCCGCTTTTTCCAAATTTACAAATAATTAGTCTTAGTCCGACATTATTTGATAACTTTCAAGGTCTTTAAGAAGCTTTTTACATTCTTTGCAAAAAATTTCCAAAGCTTTATAAAGAATTTGAAGAAATTTCTTTTACTTTGCAAAAATTTTGCAACTACAAATAATGACTTCAATTGCATTGAAAACTAGAAAAGCACTCGGAGAGCCCAGACCTCCGCCACGCTGCTTGTGTCCCCCGGATTAGCACCAACATTTAATGGATTCCTCCTTGGGCGGAGACGCACCTCTGGTGAAAATTTGAGGTCAATCCATTTATTAATTTTTCCGAAAATTTGCTAACAGACAAACAAACAAACAAACCAATGCTACCAAATTATAACCTCCTTGGGGAGGTAATGAAGTCTAATTACCTGCTAATTCCATGCTCATAAAGGTTTTGCAGATATTTTTCAGATGTAAATATTTGAAAGTTTTGAAAGCTTGGTCAGCTTTTTCAGGTCAAAATTTCTCCTCCTTCTCTAAACGCAGTAAATGAAAACGATATACTAAACTACTTATAAATATACAGGGTGAGTCAAAAAAAACTAAAGATTATATCCGGTAATAATGAATGCAATCGTACGCTTTTATGAAAATTTCATTATATTTCTAAAAAATATAGGAAAGAAATATTTTAAAACAATCAAAAAATGTGCCGTGATGTGACGTGATGTGACTCATTGCTTTTTAATTGCTCATGAACGAATCAATGAAAGTCTAACATTTGTTAAATCAGTTAGATCCTACTACAGTTTTGCTGCATTGTTATTTCAAGGATTATGAGCTGCATCTGGTTATCCGACCGAATATATATCACTAAATGTTATTATTTAAGTGAAGAATCATTCACATCTGCATTGAGAATGTTTAAGCGAAGGCGAAAATTGATTAAAGATCCTTTTACTCAAGCAAGCATTTTGAATTTGGTGAAACAATTTTTCTAGAAACTGGCAGTGTTACAGATCACCAGATATCCGGACTACCTTCTTTACAAGAAGATCGATGTTCATCCATGCTTTGTGCATGGGAAATGTCATCTTCCGATCTTGGATGGACTTCGATAAGAATTATCGAATCCACAACATTCATTCTCTAACGGAGTGTTCACAGAATCTTAAGAAGTGTTCTCAATTTATATCGTAATCGCCTTTCAACGTAGCAACATTTACATGCATCTGATTTCAATATTTTGAGGGTGTGACAAAAGTAACGCAAAATACGAAATTTAGATACAATATACATGTAAAACATTAAATTTTTATTTAAATACAACTAAAAACGTCGTTTTAATTCATGTTCGAATAGTAATTCAGTCTTCGAAATGATGACCATCGCTGTTCAAACATTTCTGCTGCCTTGAAGATACCGACTGGCACACCCTTTGGCACAACTCATTGTCAATTGATAGTACATCATCGGTGATTGCTGTGGTCAATTCCTCGATTGTTTGAGGCTTTCTGTTGTACACCAAGTCTTTCAACGTTCCCCAAAGAAAAAAATCCGGTGGGGTAAGATCAGGCGAATGCGGCGGCCATTCCATCCAACCACGCCTTCCAATCCATGAAGCCGGGAACTTTGCATTCAACCAGTCTCTCACAATAATTGCAAAATGTGGTGTTGCTCCGTCGTGCTGGAAAATGATTCGTTCACCACCTTGTATTCTCGACTCAATCTGAGGCCACAGCCATTCGGATAGCATTTTAAGGTAAGACGAACCTGACACAGTACCATCAAAGAAGTAGGGCCCAATAATTCCTTGAGAAGAAATGCCGCACCAGACTGTGACTCCTGGAAGATTTACTTCTTTTTCGATGATCTCGTGGGGATTATTGCTTCTCCAGTAGATGCAGTTGTGCCTGTTAATGTGACCGTTCAGCTTAAATACTGCCTCATCAGACCATAAGATGGAATTAACAAAGGAAACATTTTCTTCAGCATAAGCCAAAAATTCTTCTGCAAACTGTAGGCGTCGATCTGAGTCGTCTTCATGGAGTGCATGAAATAATCTCGGGATGTATGGTTTCAAGCCCATGCTTCTTAGACAACGGTGGACACTTCGGTAAGAGATTTCATCGCCCGAACCATTCAACTGACGAGCTATTCTGCGACACGAAGAAGTTGGAGTAGCATTGACCTCTCTCAGCACAGCAGTTTTAAAATCATTTATTACGGAAGGTCGTCCTGAATTTGGAAGGTCACATACTGAGCCGGTGTTTTCAAACTTCTTCACGAGTCTCTGAATTGTTGATGGCTGAATTGTCTCTTTATTTAACTCCACATTCAATTGCTTTGCTGTATTACTGTAATTGCTGCACTTATAAAAGTATTTCACGGCTTTAATTCTTTCTTCGGTTGATAATCTGTTCTCCATTGTCGATTAAATGAATTCCAAACGTTCACTTTTATATTCAATTTATGCTTAACACAAGCGATGAATCGACAAAGCAAATTTGAAATTAATTTTTTTTAAAATCGGCTGAGAAATGAGTCAAGCTAATCATAGATTCTGAACGACCTTAAAAGTAACCCTGTATATATATATATATATATATATATATATTAGCGCATTTGCTGTACCATAGTGAGTGTACAACGCCAGTTAGATTTGCCATCTTTAGTTGAACTGCAATTTTAAATATTTTTTGCATTAATATTTGGCACTAACACGTTTTTTAAAATTTCAAAAAAGAGTTTTCCAAAATTTTCGCAGTATTTAGCGCCAGCAATAAACATAATGTCTGAAGTTATATATATATATATATATATATATATATATATACATTTTGGTAGGATTAATTAAAAGATGTATACTTTTCTAGCTGGTATGTTCATCTCCAAAACCATTTATAATCCTATTCAAATTGCAATTGTAAAATGTGTTGTTCTTCTCAATGATAAGTTGTATTGAACACCAATAGGGGACACATACAATACATATTTTAATACTTATTTGCTAAGCGTTCTCCTTAAAAAAACTACAAATATATTAATATTACTGTTTACCTATCCAATTTTAAACTTTTGAAAAGTGAAGTTTTTAAATGACGATCTTTCGAAGAGTTGATTCCTACTGTGTAACCTAATGAATAATGTCTTCTGCAGAGAACATCGTTTTTTAAATAAATAATTTTTATAGCCAGAATAATTCAACCTAGTAAAATAATATTTTGAATTAGCAACGTTGAATCTCATTTGAATTTAACACCACAAAGTAAATTGAGTAGTTGCTTTGAATTAGAAGGCCACTATTTAATATGCATGTATATAATATGAAAGCCGGAAAAACGTTCAAAATAGCTGTATCATTAGAAAGATATTAAGGTACAGTGCCCGAATAAGGCCACCAATTCAAGTTTATCCAATATGTGTCTCGGCCTACTTTTTATAATGCATTTTGTAGGTATTGGTTAGCAAGGCAGGAATATCTTCCTTCGAATGACAACGGAAATTTTCGATATCAAATTAGTATGGTTAGAAACTAATAAGCTAATTTTGATATACTTTACTCTTGACTGTAATAAATGGAACTTTGAATAATTTGTAACAGAACAGTAAATGCAATTGGCTGTGACATCAGCAGTTTGTTTGCATTTGTAACTCCGTTAGTGCAGATAAATCCCATTCCCAAATTTATTGCAATTAATTGAAACCACCTTATTCATAAATGTAACAGTTGTCATATTAAAATATAGTCATTTATGTATAGTTTATAAATAATGTTCCAAAATTTAGGAAATTATTTAAAAATGACTGTACAATAATTTTTTTTAATTTCTTTTTCTATGTTTTATTAAAATGCATTTATTTAGAGAGCATTTCATAGAATCAAGAAAACTGTATTTTGATTTATCAAAAGTTCACTTTTCTAGACAATTACCACAATAAAATTTCTTCAAAACCTTTAAACCAATCCTCAAAATAATTTAAGTAATGTTTTAATCATTTTTGTAAGCTTCCAATCCAATGACACGGGTTTTTATAAAGTAACAATAGTGAGATATATCTATGAAATGCTAGAAAATTAAAAAAATTGTTTGCAGTTAAACTTGGGATGCTATATATACACTAAAATTAAAATCGTGGTTCTTCTCTGTGAGTCTTATTTAAACATATCAATTGTTTTTTCATCAAGTGGTTCGAAGTTACAGTATTTACCCGTGTACAAGCCGCACCCTTTTCCACGAAAAATTTCTCCCAAAGTGGGGGTGCGGCTTAACTACAGAAACATTTCGCGAAGACCTAATTTGCACATATATTGTAAACTAAAGTACGAGATCTTGCTGTAATATACATTAATGTAAAATAATATCCTTGTTTAAAAGCAAAACAATTAATTTATTAAAAATGACACAATATTAAAGTATTAGAATGTATTGTTAGTTTAGAAATAATATGCAGGCAAATATCAAGAGCAATTTAGATCAGCATCCTTTACAAGATCTATATAGGTTTATAGTTTTANCTTTACTCTTGACTGTAATAAATGGAACTTTGAATAATTTGTAACAGAACAGTAAATGCAATTGGCTGTGACATCAGCAGTTTGTTTGCATTTGTAACTCCGTTAGTGCAGATAAATCCCATTCCCAAATTTATTGCAATTAATTGAAACCACCTTATTCATAAATGTAACAGTTGTCATATTAAAATATAGTCATTTATGTATAGTTTATAAATAATGTTCCAAAATTTAGGAAATTATTTAAAAATGACTGTACAATAATTTTTTTTAATTTCTTTTTCTATGTTTTATTAAAATGCATTTATTTAGAGAGCATTTCATAGAATCAAGAAAACTGTATTTTGATTTATCAAAAGTTCACTTTTCTAGACAATTACCACAATAAAATTTCTTCAAAACCTTTAAACCAATCCTCAAAATAATTTAAGTAATGTTTTAATCATTTTTGTAAGCTTCCAATCCAATGACACGGGTTTTTATAAAGTAACAATAGTGAGATATATCTATGAAATGCTAGAAAATTAAAAAAATTGTTTGCAGTTAAACTTGGGATGCTATATATACACTAAAATTAAAATCGTGGTTCTTCTCTGTGAGTCTTATTTAAACATATCAATTGTTTTTTCATCAAGTGGTTCGAAGTTACAGTATTTACCCGTGTACAAGCCGCACCCTTTTCCACGAAAAATTTCTCCCAAAGTGGGGGTGCGGCTTAACTACAGAAACATTTCGCGAAGACCTAATTTGCACATATATTGTAAACTAAAGTACGAGATCTTGCTGTAATATACATTAATGTAAAATAATATCCTTGTTTAAAAGCAAAACAATTAATTTATTAAAAATGACACAATATTAAAGTATTAGAATGTATTGTTAGTTTAGAAATAATATGCAGGCAAATATCAAGAGCAATTTAGATCAGCATCCTTTACAAGATCTATATAGGTTTATAGTTTTACTTAATGTATTAAGATAGATTAATATTTACTAAAATGCCAAGTCTTAGAATGATATAAATACATATTTGAGGTAATATGGAAAATTTACAATTAATTCATAAGGATATTTTATTGTAAATCTCCTAAAATAATATTTTTGAGTTTGAGCAAGCTTGAATATTAGCTTAGCCACTCTCTTAATCATCTTCTGCATACCACTGTTATAAGGTAATAATCAAGTAGAATGGTGTTTTATATGGAAAAATTTCTTGCACTGTTTTGCAAAATTTTGCAATATAGCAGCCTATTAGAAAACATATTTTCATAAGTAGCTTTTACCCTTTATTGAATATATATATATATATATATATATATATATATATATGTATATACATAGCTTTTGGAAAAAAGAGTTATTAACATAATAACTTCACAAAAATAAAAAAACAGAATTCGATTATTCTCGTTTACTAGATTCATCAGAAAAAAATTGACAAATACAAAAAAAATTGAGTTAAATATATTGTTTTTGTAATGGAATATACCGTAGCTAAATGTGATGTAAAATCAAAAAATAATATTTTAACGCACATGCTTTTTAAATTTTTTTTCATATATTTAATATTAACCAGGTGAACATGTTTGTTAGTATTTTTAAATTAATGTATCATTTCGTATTATAAATGTTAATTTATTTATGTTTTGCAAAATTTGCTAAATATATTTAATGTTGTGAATTTATAATGCAAATATGTCGTATGTTTTATTGAAAAAAAGTGCTCAAATATACGAAATATCAACATTTGTGTTCACTTAGCACAACAAATATAAAAAATTGACATACTTCTTCTCTGACAATTGGGTATAAGCTCATTTCAGCAGTACATGTTTCTTGGCAATAATTTTCAATTTATATACATTTATAATGCGGCCTTGCTCTTTAAGTTACATCTGCTCAATGGAACATTATGCATATATTTATAAATCTGATTGATTAAATTTAATAGAATCATTTGAAGATGATTTGTGCAACCTAAATTATAAGTGCGTAATTTTGATGTTTTGTTAAAATAAATCATTATATTGTCCTAAAATCTATACCTATAAATATAGATTTTCACTAATGAAAGTTCTAACAAAAGGCAAGTCTCTTTAACCTTTAGCTGACTACCGCCCTTTCTATTGGACAATCTACTTTTTCCACAGTTACAAGGAATTAGCCCTAATCAATAATTCTTTGATAACTTTGAAGAGCTTTAATAAACTTTTTAAATTTCTTTGCAAGAACTTGATCTGTACAAATCATTTTTATATTTCTTTGCAAAAATTTTGCAAATATTCAATTAAAAATAATGATTTCTTTAAACATGCAATCTTAGATGAGCAAAAAATGTATAGAAATAACCTCTCTAAATTTCATATTTAGCATTTTATTTTGCACTAGATGCATTTTAAGAGGTTTTGGCAATGATATTGTTTGGTATTACTTTGAGCATTAAAATAATAAAAATTGTGAAAAAATTGTTTAAAAAAATAGAATAAAAACTTATTTTTTTGCAAAATACTTCAATAACAAAATTAAAAAAATTTTTCTTCTATACAAATATATTATCAGATTAATATATTAAATATGCCGTGATGCAAATTTGAAATTAAGAGGCATGAGCAGATCTATTTAGGAACATGCTTTATTGCAATGTTGCAGATTTCTATTAAAGTGTATTGCTGTGGGTGAATTTGTTGAAAAGATTCACAATTTTTGTGTGAAGGATTTTAGCTCTTTATTACAAATCTTCAAATATTTAATGGATTTAACTAAAGTTCATGGTGTATACAAAGGCAAAATAGCACATTTGCAAGCAAAAAGGAAAGACGAAAACTGTGAAAATTAGTTGCAAAAATGATAAGTGGAGCAAATGCAGAAAGAAAATGAGTAACATTTAGATAGTGGATTTACACAATAAAAAAGTTATTGGTACAGGTAGCTTCACAAATGAAAATGAACTTTAGGGGAGATATATTTGATGAGTAGATCATGGGAAGAGCCCTGTGTAAAAGACATTCAATTTTTTAGCTTTCTGAGAAATATGTATAGACCAGGAAAGAGAACTTGAAATCAAAATACCATGTTCACAAACATATGGTTTGAAAGGAACAATGACGTCATTTAAAAGAAATTAGCAGTACAATGGTTTTGGAGAAAGAAAATAAAAAGCCTTCCGACTTTGAAGTGTTGAAAGGAATGCCATTGGAAGATGACCAAAAAAGAGCAGAAAGACAGATAGTTTGAGTACTTTCAAGGTCTGAAGAAAATATGTGTGTCATCAGCATACAACATGCATATAGAGTTAGAAGCAGTTATTGTCAGTGTAAAGTCATTGATGAAAATTATGAACACAAGAAGACCAAAAATTGAACCCTGAGGAACACCAGAGATAACCAGAATTTAATGAAAAAGAACAGAATCAATTTGGACAGATTGAGATCTGTTAGTGAAATAACCAGAAATGAGAGACACAAAGGATGAATCTCAACCAAGAAGAGAGAGCTTCAAAATTATCTGTGAATGAGTAACCTTGTCAAAGGTCTTTTGAAAGCAAACGAAGAGTTGCTTCTATCAAAATACAAATAAGCTGTGTCAAAGCAGCATAGAAGAGAGAGAAAAGTAGCATTGAGAGGGATAGATAGTATTGAAAATTATCTGTCCAAAGTCAAGAGAGAGATAGATGAGAAAAAATAGAAATTTGACAATAGGAAGAACAAAATTGTCTTGGCAGATTCTTGCCAGATTTAAAGTTTGGAATAATAGCAGTTTTTTTCATATTTAAGGAAATGTAGAAGAAAAGATTATTGATTGGTAAAGCTTAAGCAAAAGATCATATAGAGAGGATGCAGTTTTTAATTAGAACAAGAGGAACTAATCATGAGGAATGGAGTGTGACTTAATAGATTACACTGTTTGAAAGATTGTATATGGAGTTAAAGAACTTAGAATGATTTCTGAAAGGTCAGTTCTATGGTCACTTACAGAAGAGCTGAGGGGAGACAATGCAGAACAGACCTGCTATGTCAGGGAGAGATTTAGCAAGCTTGCCATTGAATTCACATTTACATATGAAGAAATTTTATTAACAAAATTTTGAGCCCTCTAATGGAATATGCCTGATTTGCTTATGTCATTTTAATTGCAAACTTGAATAAAATTATGAATCTTACTAAATTTATATTTGAAAAAATATGTAGGCTTATAATTAAAATACTGATTAGCAGTAGCTATAAAATTTGAGGGGAGTCTAATGATTGCACAAATTTCTTTGTCTCAAATCATTATATAGAAATTAAAAATTTATTTTAAAAATTCACAGTTTACAAAATCATTTTTATTTTATGTAAATAGTAATCTGATTTTGCTTGATTTAATCAATGCTGCAGCTAATTCACTTCAACATTGCAATGCCACACCTAACTAGAAAATAAGTTAAGAAATTCTTACAATACATAATGGTTTAAATGGAAATTAACATTTGTAGTTTATTTCACAACACTAGCCATTTTCAAGATTTTTATTAAATTACTTACAATTCAACTAAATATTGATTAACAAAAATGGAAATATTTGAAAAAGTGTATTTCAAAGAGTTCTACAGAACTAAACTCAAATAAAGAGTTGTACTTGAAGCAAGTTTGGACCTCTATTCACAAACTGATGCAAATGGAAGTTATTGTGAGAGCCCCATGAGATTCCGATGCAGTTCTCATCAGATCTCTAGATAAATATGACATAGTAAAGGGTGAGCTCTGAGTACAATTGTTCTGCACAGACCCAGAGTTTAATGGCACATCAGTGTACTCAATCTGGCCACTACTCTGAATTATACCCAACATAGACCATGGAAAAAAGTGGCAAACATAGATTTTCAAAAAATTAACACTTGTTCCTCAACTTATAGTAATATATTAATCTCAAATAATATATTAACTCAATTGAAAATTTAATGAGCATTTCATATACTATATTATAAAGCTTCAAATAATATTGATTTTGTGCCTATATAATAACATGTTTCAACTGTGTTCTACTAAAATCAAAGTGTTCTTGCAATGAATATAGACTATATATTACTGCAATGAACATATAATTTAGCGATGGAATCAGATTGAGTCGGTCTAAGTTATATAAACCTTATTCCGGCTCAAAATTGAAATGTTGTCATCAGCATCAATAATATAAAATGTAGAATAGCAAATTTTTAAAATGCTGCGAAGATTGTGACATTTACGTTAATTGTGTTAACCCATTTTCTCTGGAAATCACATACAAACCAAATTTCTAACATTATCTATGCTTTTGAAGGTTTAGTTTTTAAAGACTATCGTTCACGCATACATTCAGCAACAATAGATGCGTTAAAATTTCTACCGTATCTGGGAATTGTAAAAGGATCTTAGAATTTTGTATACAGTATTATGAACAGTTTGTTTCTTATATTTCTAATCTTTGTAAATTTTTTCACCCAAAAATTGAAAAATCGCATATGCTCTTGATCCATCCAAAATTGGATGACAAAAGCTGGAAATTTTTATTTTACAATGGCGAATAAATTTTCTTCAAGGTATAATATCATCAAAAATCATAACCTGCTTTTTCTATGCTTATCCAATGCCAATAAAAATGCGTTAATTTTTGAACATATTGGTAGCAATTTTCGTTAAACTTGATATTTCTATTTGTTTATAATTATCTACAATTTAACAAAGTCTAGTAGAAGTAACCGTAAAAGTAGTAGATTTGGAAAAATTATTGTCAGCCTAAAACCCGTCGGTTTCATGCCTACCCGAATCCAACTTTGTACTAACTATACTAATACAAATAATACAACCAAATCATATACGTCACTAATTCAAATGTACACTATCTATTCCACATAAAATCTTTCCAGGACTATCTTTTTATATCAAACTTTATAAGTTTAACATCAGCTCCAATTCTCAAAATTCTTCAGTAAAGCTTTCAATTTTACTAATTTACAATATATGAAACATTTTTTAATAACTATATAGTTGTAAAAGGATTTTACAATTTATAACTCTAGATTACAGCGCTCTCTAGTTTCATGCAACTGTATGTTTATAGGTTATAAAAATTTATTGTGCAAGTATTGTGTAATTTGGATTATAAATTCCCATTTTGATACAAAGACAAAAATACTAAAGTAAAGCAATTGAGCACAATATTGTGCTCTTCAAGAATGGCGTAAAATTTAATGATGCAATATCATCATAGTTTGAATATCTAATGACCAATATTACTAATAATGTGATATTGTTGAATGTTTTTGTAACATGTACATATAAATTTTCTAATGCGGAAAGCACAGAATGAGAGCTTGATTATTTTATTAATGAATCTGCTTGGACATGGATAAGGGAATTCTCATCAATTGTTTTATTTCAAAATTGGCTTGCAATCTCTAGCAAACTAACAGAACAAGTTGGTGTAAGAATAATGTTAATTTCTTCAGGTATATTTTGAATTAATAATTTCGTTTACTTTTTATTGCCACATCTAGCTGAAAAAATATTTAAATATTGAATAATAATTTATTTTCATTTTGGCAGGTGAAAACAACTTTTAATAACAATTCAAGAAGATTTATTTATAGAACAGCTGCTCTCTTAACTTAAAGCTTTCCAAATGCTTGTCAATGCTTTAATATATACTGTCATTGAAATAATTAGAATAGAATCAGAATCGTATCGAACTATTGATTTCGACCAGTTCATTCCTAACATATGTGTAAAATCGCTTATCCCTAGGTATGGACTAACAAAGATTGGCTGCATTCTTCACTGTCTGCATGTCCCTACGTGTATGTCTCTTTGCTATAGTAATCAGTTAAGGATATGCGTGTTAAATGATGTTGATTACATTTCCAATGAAGATGTTTTTAACAAAAGCTCGGATTTCTATTACTTAGGGATGTCAAAGACATCTATTCCGAAATGCAGAAGCAATGATTCTGAAATTTGTCAACTACAAATGTTCGTACAATTTATTTTACTATTTATTTAATATATATATATATATATGTTTGTTACTTGAATACTAAGTATATTTATCATTTTATGAAAAAACAACGAACATTTTAATTGAGAGTATATATATATATATATATATATATATATATATATGCATCTGAAATATATATATGCCTCGTTTAGCAGAACTACTCTAAATATCTTAACAGAAACCTTGGAAATATTTGCAAACGTTTCAAATATTTAAAGACATTAATTGTTGACTGTCTAAATATTGACTTCCAGGAAAATTTGACGAATCAGTAATTTAAATTTCTGTGGCTTTTATGTACTACATAAAAGGCTAAACCTCAGATATTCCAAATTGAGACAAATGGTAATATTCTCATACTATAATACGATGTACTTGAAGAAATCGTTTGTATATGCAGCATGTCCTCACATCATTAATGGACCATGCCCGTAGTTTCTCTTTAATTTTATTTGCAACTTTGTTATGCTCACGGGAATTGAAAAGACATAAGCCTACGTTAATGCATGCATGCATACAAACAAAATATACATATTTTACGCCAATTATAAACGTAACATACAAAAAAATTTCAATCAGATTTATTCAAAATAATATGTGTATGCATTATTTCAATATCTAGATACAAGAATTTTAGGCTTGCTAAAATCTACTTTCTTCATACCATTTGGTGATTATCACTAAATATGAGAAAAAAATTGAGAAATTGAGAATTTTAAGTAATATTTTTGTTTTATATTTATTAATCATTATTTTTCTTAAATACATTCTTTTATTATATATATATAT
>CABFPE010000268.1:156756-175539 GCA_900660155.1 Hofstenia miamia
TATATATATATATGTAAAATTTCAATATTTAATTTAGAGTCTTAGCAACGAGTAATATCACGTGTCCTTGTACATTTAGTGTTTGTAGCAGAAATAATTTTCAAATCTAACAATTATAAATGTTTGAATGATTTATACATAGTTGACAAAAATTGGAGCAAATTGTCATAGTGCATATGCACGCAAAATTGGCTTAAGTGCCAACGGCGTTGACTGACATGTCAATGTATTGCTGCTATTAGTAGGCAGTTGATAGCTTTAGACCATTACTAAATTCGTATCGGTTCTTTGTGCTAGCTGTATACACTTCAATGTATAGTGTGAAAGCAATTTGCTCAACTGCTGTTTTATATAACGAAAGTTTTGGAAATTAATGCTTTCAATAAGTGTCATTAGTTAGTGCTTGATAAATTCTTAGAAACTTAAAAAATATTTAGCTAAAAATTTGGAAAGTTTTGCAAATTCTTGGAAAAAATTTGTAAATAATTTGCAAAATTTGTTCATTATTTGGCAAATATTTTCCAAATATTTGGAACAATTTTTCAAATAAAATTCAAAAATTTACCTAATTTTTAAACTCTTTTACCAGGGTTATACTATCTCTAATTCTAAAGTTGCGCTAAATTACATGTATGCTATATGTATATATAATGAAAAAACTGTTCAAACTAACGACATAATGGCTTTTTTTGATTTCATGTACACTATTTACTAGAAAAAATTATTAAGTTTGCAATTGAAAATTACTTGAATACCCATATTTTGTACAATTCAAAATTCAAAAATTTTTACTATTCTTTATTTTAGAAAATCACCACCTGCGCAGTGGTCTAATTGGCAATCGTGGTCCGAGTATAGCAGCTATGTGAAATACAAAAATAGCAGTCCCTGGGCAGTATCTTGGGAAACAAAATCCGGAAAATATGAAAAGAGGGTATCATATTTAGAAAGATCGCGGTAAAGATTGTCAAAATTTTTAAATATTTGTTAGTTGAATGTGTGTGATAGAATAATATTCTATTGCAAACTCAGAAAATGTTGTAATTTTTGTGAAGTACTGACAAGATTCTACTTAGTGGCGTACACAAGGGGGACAAGATGGAATGCCCCTACCGGATGTTAAAAGTTGATTTTATTGCTAAAATTATTTTTAAAAATAAAATACATTATTTAAAAAATAAAAAACATTAAAACTAAGGAGTAAATTCTAGTTTTTAGGGTCTATTCTTCACTATTTTCAAAAATTTTCGTTACTTACTTGATCGTCTGTAAGAAAATTCTGCGTGCGCTTCTGATTCTACTTAAAAATATTTCATACAGGAGAATTCAATTATTTATACAGGATTACTTATTCTAGATATTTGGATGTTCACCAAACAATATTTATGCATATAGGCAGCCACACATTATTGTAGTTCAATTCCATTTTTGGTAATGCAGAAGTTAGATAAAAAATTTAGTTAAAATGAATCATGAAAACCGTGAGGACGTTCAATGTGATTTAATCATACATTAGCAAGCTTTTAAAGAAATCGAAGCTTAAATGCTTCAGGAGAAAAGCAATGTCTAAATGAGATGAGTCAATTATGCAGAAAATAAAGAAACGATGCGGAATTCTTATCAAAAAAGATTTTAGACAATCGAATGGTCATCTGTTAGTGATGAATGATGAGCCCTATTTTAGCCTTAATAGTGATGAATAAAAATTTCAATCGAGCCTTCTGTTCAGAAAACAAGTTCACCTGTCCTGATAAAGTTCGTTTCCACCAAGAGTTATGGTGTGGATTGCGGTACCAGAAAATGGGAATCTCACCAAGGCTTATTTCCTCGAGAAAGGAAACATGAATGGAGATCTATATCTGAAAGAATGCATCAAGAAGCGCCTCCTCCCTTTTCTGTCATCAGTGTCCAGATAGTCTATTTTGGTCTGATGGAGCAATGGCTCATTACAAATAGTGTGTGCAGGAATTTCTTAATAAGAAAAACATTCGTATGTGTGCAAAGAAGAAAATCCTCGTAAAGTTCCAGAACTTCGGCCAATTGAATATTATTGGTCATTGCTGAAATCTAAAGTGTATTCAAATGGTTGGAAAACAAAAAGTGAAAAATTTTTATTTGCAAGAATAAATTGACAGATTTCAAAAGTTGACTTGGAGGTGCTTCAACAGATGATGCTGAGAGTAAGAAATAAATTGCAGCGTGTTTTCAACTATGGTATTGAAAGTATTCTAAATGGTATTTTATTTGCTAAATGTTGTTGAGTTTCAATGCTTTGTTTTTTATGAATGCAATGGTTTGCATAAGCTATTTTCAGGAATTTAATATTTCTCACATTTTTTAGTTTTAAGGTCTTTTATATATAATGGTATTTTAAGGAAATGTGCAGAACCCAAATACTTCAAAATTATTTGTCATAAACAATTGACACATGACGTCATAGACAATGCAAATATACCCTAGTGTAGTACTTAGGTACGCAACCTTAAGATATTGGAGCTTAAACATGAGGCATGTGTTGATTTTTATGAAAATCTTAAGTTTATTTTTCTGTCATATTGTCTATACAATTAACTTCCATGAATGTATTTCTGGGGGTCGTTTTACGTATGCCCATCGAAACTACATTTTTAGAAATGCTTTCAGGGTAATAATGTTTGAGTTTGCCTTAGTATAATTATTCGTTAAGTGTAGTAGGCCAGCACCAAAACCCTTTGTTGTTTCAAGCAGTAACATGTGTGAACATTTGCAATTATGTAATATAAATTTTATAGGAATCTATGAATTTCAGGATTGTATTTACATTAGGTCCCGAAATCGCATTTGCAAAGGTGAAATCCACAGTGACGTAACACAATGCAATGGAGCAAGTATTGGCACTGAAATTCAACAAATTGCAACCCTTGAAGAAAAATACACCGAGTTTTAGAGAGTCAACACTGCAAATTTCCTATATTGTTTTATGTATAATTTTATACTTGGGCACTGCCTGATCCCATACTGTTATTCTTAAAAAATATGAATAAAATTTTTGCGTGTAGCATTAATCTATGTAATTAAAAGTTTTGTGTTAATATTAATTAATAATTTGAGAAATGCAAATACAAAAAAGACAGCTGAAACAATGAAGGAGGTCTTCTTGAATATAGGGAGATATTGAGGACAATGCCAATTATATTCAGACAAGATCAAACAAGATTGAGCACTTTCTATTTCAAATATAATTCAGAATATGAATTAAATAAATACGTTAAGGGTGTTTGTGAGCATACATCTAAGAGGCCAAGTAATGTACCGAACTTTAATAATTTAATCGTGGTTTCTAAAACAATCACCATTTTGACTAAGATTATTAACTGATGTATACACCCCCCCCCTCCAATACTTTCCAAGAATTTCAAAATATGCAATAGTTACAATTCATGGGAGAAATGAAAAAACTGATGTTAAAAATTATCGTATGTTTCAATGACACATATTTTTTAAAAATGTTTTAATAGAATTTGACCAAGGAAATAAATTCATTTTTTGGATAACGCATTTTTAGTAAAACGCAATTTGGTTTAAGAGATAAAATGTCAACAATTGATGCTCTAATGTTTTCCATTGAAATGTGACGCAAGGCGTTAAATTCTGAAAAATATGTATCAATAGCATTCCTTGATATTTCCAAAGTGCTTGGTAGTGCATGACAGCGACCAGTCGGTTGTGTGTTGTTTGCTCATGCAATGATAGCGTCGCAGATATGCAATGTTTTAAATGTAATGATACTTTACACTCAAAATGCATTGGCATTCAATGTGATATATCGTTTGGAAAGTTATACTGGTGCTGCGGAAAATGCAATGATGAATGTTCTTCCTGGGATCATCCCCGCTATAATATTGTTGAAGAAAAACTGAAAGCTATTGATGAAAAGCTTGAGAAGTTCGTTAGTCAAACGGACGTTATCCGGGCAAATCAAATGAACAATAACTCGTATTCTAAAGTTCTTCAGCACAATCTCTCAACTATTGCTCATCCGTTACCTAATAGTAGTATGCGATTACGCCATTTTAGCACGAGTTCCGCGACTAGTGACTCAGCTAAAAAGCGGAGACGTAATGAAAGCCAAGAAGATAGCGATGTACGACGCCAACCGAAGAAGACTATGTGCGGCACTAATTCCAGTGATACTGGAATGTTCAAGGCGGTTCCAAAGCTTCCGGGAAGAATGCACTTATATGTCGGTCGAGTGGCAAAGAATTGTGATGAAACGATTATTCGAAAGTACTGTGAACAAAAATCCATGGATTTAATTCATGTCCGAAAAATTTCCAACGAGCAATCTTTGTTTAACTCGTTTCACTGTGTTTTTCCGCAATCTTCTGAAAGCATTATTTACAACCCTGACTCATGGCCTGAGGATACTTCCATATCCAGATATTTTTTAAATGTGGGCGCCAGGGAATGGTTACGGACCCTGGCAAGAAAGTAATACCAAAGTTGAACATTTGTACGTGGAATGTAAGATCTATGCGCTACAAGTTTATGGATATATCCGATTTTATTTTAAGCTATGATATCCACTGTTTGATCATAACTGAGTCATGGATTATTAGTAATGACGTCGACATGCAGGTATTAAAGCTGTCATGCCTGAGTGGCTACAATTACTATAGTTATCCTAGACATGATAAACGTGGCGGAGGCTTATGTATGATCATCTCCAAATCAATTCATAATACCGAACTCGGTAATAAATGTGCTTTTGGTTATGAATTTGCGTATTTGGAACTATTGCTAACTTCTCGGAAAATATGCATTTGCATGATGTATCACCCCGATGAGTCAAACTTTAGTGAATTTCTTGATCTATTTTCTGAACTTGCTATTAGCCTAGTGACTGAGTATGAGTATGTAGTATTCGCTGGTGATTTCAATGTACACGTTGACACTCCTGGTGATTACAACTTTTGATGAGCTGGAATTACGTAAGCATGTTGATTGGAGCAATCTTTGTTTAACTCGTTTCACTGTGTTTTTCCGCAATCTTCTGAAAGCATTATTTACAACCCTGACTCATGGCCTGAGGATACTTCCATATCCAGATATTTTTTTAATGTGGGTGCCAGGGAATGGTTATGGACCCTGGCAAGAAAGTAATACCAAAGTTGAACATTTGTANTTGTTGAAGAAAAAATGAAAGCTATTGATGAAAAGCTTGAGAAGTTCGTTAGTCAAACGGACGTTATCCGGGCAAATCAAATGAACAATAACTCGTATTCTAAAGTTCTTCAGCACAATCTCTCAACTATTGCTCATCCGTTACCTAATAGTAGTATGCGATTACGCCATTTTAGCACGAGTTCCGCGACTAGTGACTCAGCTAAAAAGCGGAGATGTAATGAAAAGAAGATAGCGATGTACGACGCCAACTGAAGAAGACTATGTGCGGCACTAATTCCAGTGATATTGGAATGTTCAAGGCAGTCCCAAAGCTTCCGGGAAGAATGCACTTATATGTTGGTCGAGTGGCAAAGAATTGTGACGAAACGATTATTCGAAAGTACTGTGAACAAAAATCCATGGATTTAATTCATGTCCGAAAAATTTCCAACGAGCAATCTTTGTTTAACTCGTTTCACTGTGTTTTTCCGCAATCTTCTGAAAGCATTATTTACAACCCTGACTCATGGCCTGAGGATACTTCCATATCCAGATATTTTTTAAATGTGGGCGCCAGGGAATGGTTACGGACCCTGGCAAGAAAGTAATATCAAAGTTTAACATTTGTACGTGGAATGTAAGATCTATGCACTACAAGTTTATGGATATATCTGATTTTATTTTAAGCTATGATATCCACTGTTTGATCATAACTGAGTCATGGATTATTAGTAATGACGTCGAAATGCAGGTATTAAAGCTGTCATGCCCGAGTGGCTACAATTACTATAGCTATCCTAGACATGATAAACGTGGCGGAGGCTTATGTATGATAATCTCCAAATCAATTCATACTACCGAACTCGGTAATAAATGTGCTTTTGGTTATGAATTTGGGTATTTGGAACTATTGCTAACTTCTCGGAAAATATGCATTTGCATGATGTATCGCCCCGACGAGTCAAACTTTAGTGAATTTCTTGATCTTTTTTCTGAACTTGCTATTAGCCTAGTGACTGAGTATGAGGATGTAGTATTCGCTGGTGATTTCAATGTACACGTTGACACTCCTGGTGATTACAAGGCCACTAAATTAATGTCAACTTTTGATGAGCTGGAATTACGTCAGCATGTTGATTTCCCGACTCACAAATCGGGACACACGCTTGATCTCGTGGTTACTACTTCCTCTGTTGTTACTGACATTTACTCCAGTCCCATTATAATATCTGACCATTTTGCTGTCGTGTGTGTCCTAGATCTATTCATTGCGATTCCCCAAAGCGAAGTTGTGAAATGCAGGAGCTGGTCTCAACTAGACTTTAACCAATTCACATCTGCTCTTTCTGACTCATGGACTACTAATTATCACATCAGTATGGATATCAATGATGCTTTTTCCCTTTTTTCCAATGAATGTTTTAAGTACATTGACATCTTTTTGCCTCTTCATGACAAGGTCGCGAAATCCTCTAAGAAGTGTCCATTTTTTAATCAAGAACTTTATCAGCTTAAACGTGAACGAAGAAAAGCAGAAAGAGTATTCAATCATTCTAATTCAACTGATGACTTCAAAAATCTTCGTCGGCTTACCTTAAAGATGAACTATAGTCTTAAGAAGAAACGCCAATCATTTTATGAAGACAGCTTCTCATCTGCTCATAACATGCGTGATATGTATAACGTACTCAATGTTCTTATGGGCAAAACGAAAGAAGAAGTTCTGCCATAACATCATGATGATACTATGCTTGCTAATGAGTTTAATAACTTCTTCTTAAACAAGATTCTTGGAATATCAGAAGTATTGTCTATCAAATGCTTGCCTTATTCTCCATCTGTTTGTGTTGAAAATTTTGCGTTTACTTCTTTTGAAGGTATTACCAAGGGCGATTTATGCAACGTGTTTTCAACATTGAGTAATGGTACATCCATGCTAGATGCAGTAAAAACCCCGATTTTTAAGTCTCTTACTGGTCTTCATCCAATAATTGTTTCGTTAATTAATCAGTCACTGACTAAAGGCATATTTCCTGACTGTTTGAAATTAGGTATAACCAAACCTCTGCTAAAAAGGGCTGGCCTCTTTGCGAATGATAAGGCTAATTACCGACCAGTTACTCAGCTGCCTCTCTTATCAAAAGCTTTGGAGAAGATTGTATCCAAGCAGTTGATATCTTATCTTGAAAGATTTAATTTGATTGATCCTTTTCAATTTGCTTAGGGAAGTGATCCAAAAAGGATACTCCAAAATAGCGTTAACAATTGCGTGAATTAATGCCATAATTATAGCGAAATTAACAGCTCAATGCCTTCTCAGTACAGCACTGAATGAAATACCCCACTAAAAATTTCCAAAATGTGCTCAATAATTGTTTTTGGGAGGAAAAAAGCACCTAATTTGAATCTAGTTAACGCTTTAGTTCACTCAATTTTAGAGCATCCTTTTTGGATCACTTCCCTTATCTATTGGGTCGAAGTACTGAAGCTGCTCTTTTAGCCTTATACTCTGACTTTCTCCTATCATTTGACAACAAGAAACCCATTTGTTTGATTTCGCTTGCCCTATTTTCGGCTATATTAGGGCCCTGCTTTTCCTAATGTATATTTATCCATTGTTGGAGTTCGTGCATTCACTTGGTCTTTCATGTCATTTTTATGCTGATGATTCTGTTGTTTATTTTACCATTTCTCCGGCTGATATGTATAATTACGAATATGATATTGGTCATTATTTTAATCAGATTGCTAATTTTTGTGCATCACTGAGGCTGAAAAGCAATGAAGCAAAAACTGAAGTCATGTTTTTATGCTCTGAAATGTTACATTGTACATTCCCACATACTATTGTTATTAATGATGTCAGCCTTACATGCTGTGACAAAGTCAACGTGTTAGGTGTTATTACGGACAAAAATCTAAGCCTGCGACATCATATTGATAATCTTTTCGTAGCTTGTATTCGTACTCTGAAATCCATCCGTCGGATACGTAGATTCCTAAAAAATTCAACGACTAATCATTTAGTACGAAGTTTGGTGCTAAACAAACTTGATTATTGCAACTCATTGTTTTACGCTCTCCTGAGTTATCAATTAAATAAGTTGCAACACATCCAAAATATGGGAGCTCGGCTCATTTTCAAACTGTGGTGGTCTGATCACATTACTCCCTATCTCCATGACTTGCACTGGCTATGTATTAGGGATCGAGTTTCATTCAAACTATTAGTATTAGTTTACAAAGCTATAAATGATGCCGATTGTCCCGAGTACCTAAAGAATATGATCTCACCTAATGATCTACATGGCCGACATACTCGACTGCAGTCAACACCACAACTTGTGATGCCTCGTATACATACTTCATATGAAGATCGTAGTTTTTCTGCTTCAGGGACACTGCTTTGGAATAAGCTACCAATTTACATCAAGCAGTCCTCGTCATTAGTGACTATCAATTTTGTAAAATGTTTTTCAAAGAGATTTTGCCTGCAGTTCGCCTTCTTCTTCAACGTCAAACAAATACCACAACAAATAAAGACACTGCTTCTGACCTCTCAAAGAGGATTTAAATGCATACTTCTCTTATTGAATGGCCTCTACAGCCTGCCAATGTCAACCAAGTCAAAATTTCAAATTCTGATAGTTCCTTGTTAATCAATGCTCTTGACATATCTGAAGTTGTCTCATCTCTTCTATGTTAAGATAGACTTCAGCTGAAAACTGAGATGTTAAATCTGTTGATGATCTTTATCATCATGAAAAATTTCAAACAAATGCAGGTCGTGCAAGACCCATCATAACAAAATTTAAATTCAATTGAGAAATTTATAAAGCTCTTGCTTCTGGACCCTGTCAGTGCAGCTCAAACATCTTGATAAATCCAGATATTTCTCCAGAACAATATGTTCATGAACAACTTTTGCTGAAATTTCACTGGGAATTTTCTCAGCATGGACTGTTAAAAAAGATTTTTTAATTATAAATTCAAAGCTCTTTGAAAAATCCCAGCCTGTGAATCACACAATTCCTCTTCAATCACCTGTTACTCTACTCACTTCTTTTTGCTGAATCTTTTTTCCACATCCTCTCTAGACTACTTAAGTGCTGCTTTTACAATCCATGTTGAATTCTTGTGGCCAATGTTTAAAGCCTTCTAACTATTTGCAAACCTTTTTGTTTTTTTGTCTTTCTCATTTGCCTTGCCCCTCCTTTTTCTTTACATTTGAAATTTTTCTTGACTCTTCTCTTCCATCCACATCAATATTTCCTTCCTCATTCTATAATTTCCCAGAAAGATTGTCGCTCTGCACTGCATAGTGATATTTTCCTTCCCCTCTTACCTTACATTCTGTTGTAGCTGTGTTTCTCCTACATCTTTCCCTCCTCTCATCATGATTTGCTTATGTAATCCTCCTCATTGAATGTCCTTACCATGTAACCTCTTCTAATGTGAAAATCATGTTGCAAATCATATCATCAACTTTGTTTAATTGTTCTTCTATTGTTACTTCCTCTCTTCTTATTATTGCTGTTGATTCTAATTTTCCTTGGTCATCTTTTGATTACACTGATGCTTATGAAAAAAAAATTATGGATCTTCTGGCAGAACCCATCTCTTCAACAAATTGCTACTTCCTCTTCCAATTCTTCTGGCAATCTCAAGACCAGAAATTATCAATTTTCCTTTGCTCTATTTCCCTTTCTAATCACCTCATTTCTGATCATCATTTTCAAAATGCTGAAAGTCTAATTTTGTCAAGCACACACTACACAGATTCTCCTCAAATGATTTCTCTTCTTTTAATGTTGACATTTTCTCTCTTACATTTTCCTCCCTGCCTTTACTTTTTTGCACCTCTCTTGAATCTTGCTATCCCGTGCTTCTTGATGCACTTCCAACTTTTGCTCCAAAGCATCATTTGAAGGAATTGCAAACTCCTTTTACATTATTCCTCTCATATTATGCACTCTTAACATTCTCAACTCTACAAAAAGTAATTGGTTACTACCCCATTATTTCAGTCAATATTTCCCACCTGCTATCTTTGTAGAAGACATAAATATTAGCATTGGGTTAATAAGATTACATATATTGGACATTACAAGTTTATCACCAAAAAAACTTATCATAACTATGCTTTCTGCTGTGTAAATCTCATCAATTAATATCATATTTAACAACATCTTTTCACAAAAATGAGATTGTTGGGGAGTTTTGCTATTTGTTCAGAGGGAAATTTGTAGAGCATATATAACATAGCCAACAATGGTAATTAGATTTGTGTGTTTAAAAATATATCGCCAAAATACCTGTGTTATTCATGAAGAACAAACGAGACAAAGAAACACAGTTGGATTTTCGGTATCACAACGTCACTCATAATTCTAGTTTTTTATACACAGCATCAGGCTTGTCAAAGGCTTACTTTTACAGAAACTTTAATGTTCTGGAAACTGGGGGATCACTCAAAAGAAAAGCTGGAAGGGTGCATCCAATGAAATTTTCGGGGCATGAAAAGCACAGACTGACAAAATTAGCTTGCAAAATCATATTTTCTCTGAACAAACCATAGCTCAAAAGTTCACAGAAAAGACTGGTATTTCTGTTTGCCCCTTAACATTGCATTTGGTTATTGGCTAGATCAGGTATAAAGAAGAAACTGGTGAATATTGAATAGAATATCGCAGAATTGCACAAATAAAAAAGACGAAATTTTCTAGAAACTTGGTGAAACTACAGTTTGTTTTCAGGACGTTTTTCTCTCAGATGATTGCTTTTGTCAGCTGCATCAAACCAAAGCAATGTTTGGTGCAGTAGTCATCAAGAAAAGCTTATGAAAAAGTCCCCAAAATTCTATCCAATTGTTTTATACCCAAGCAGCTGGATATTGAAGCAAGATGGCGAAGCCTCTCACACCTCCTGTGACAAAAAACATTTCATGTCAGAAAACCACATTCAAATTCTGCAATGGTCACCAAATTCTCCAGATATCGATCAGGTGGAAAACGTGTGGACTTTCCTTAGGAATTTCGTGGAGAAAATCTCCTTTTGATGGCGGCATTGGTAGAAAAAATTCAAGAATCGCAACATGAAATTTCTTTAGTCGCATATAGAAATTCTATGAACTGTTTTACGCTCTGTTTATTGAAAGGCCAATGGAAAATTTGTAAATACTTAAACCATGTGTTTTTAACCAACTAATTTTGCTATTACTCCCACTTTTCTGTTTGTAAATATGTTCATCAGTTTGTCTGTAAATTGAATTTTCCTTAGTTTCATCCTTTTGTGACATAATATATAATACTTGGGCCAAATATAAAGTCTTGAGAATTTAGGTTAATATATATGCTGTAAATATTTGTTATTTACTACAATTTTGACCAATTTTGCAATAGTAAATGAGAAGATTTTTATTATTAGATGCAAATATAAGTCTCTGAGAGACTAATTGTCTTTTCATTTTATTGTGGTACAAAGGATGGACATAAGAAAGAAAAATTTTGCCCCTACATCATTAACGTTCATTGAAAATCATGAAGTGTTTAAACGACAGTTCCATCAGCAATGCAAAAATTTACTGTTTTGTATAAATTCATTCCAAAGAGGAAAACATTTTTCTTCAATTCATCTACTTTTGGTCGATCAAGCGCATCTGCAACCTGCAAGTGTTAAACTGGTGTGAATGCTTGTGAATGAAAAATGCTTTCAGTTTATAAAGAGAATATCAATATACCACTTGTCTTTACAAGAAATTGACATATTAAGTCTAATGAAAAGCCTCCTATGGAAGTAGAAAGCTTTTTAACACGGGACCAATATAGATGGGGCCTCAAAAATAAAGAAAATCATTAATAGGGTCCAATAAAATATTTCACTCGGATATTTTGTAATATGCAAGTATGTACTTAGCATTGTATCTTACCTTGGGCCCCTCTCAAAATATTTCTGTTTCTACGCCTGTTTGTATAATAGAAGGAAATATTGCGTAAGAATTGCATAATATGTGTCCAACCAGATTTATTTATATAATTACATTTTTGTAAAATATTTTTTTATCTCGATTTAATGTGCAAATTCAAAAAACTCTCTGGTGACTTAAAAGGACTTTTTACTTTCTGATCTTACTCAAAACTTAATGAAAAGGCTAAAATGAACAGCATCTAGTAAAAATATATTCAAAGTTATGATGTATATCAGTAAAATTTATTTCAGCGAATGAACATTTTAATAATGCATAGCTAGTCCAATGTTTGCCTTGAATCAAAAGAATTCCATCAAAATATAATTTGTGGACAATGTATACACTGTACAGCAGACTTCTCATCAAAATTTTTTTTTAATAATTTTTTGCAAGTTTTACCAAACCAAATTTTTTAGTTTAGTTACATCATGAATTAGTTAGATTCTTATCTCACACAACCGATATTTCAAAAAAAAGATTGTGAATACTTAAACTGCAATTGATGTGAGATTTAGTTTTGAAATAATGACGCAGTTTTTAACAATAGTTCCTCGTAATATTTGCTTGATATTTTGCTACTATGTTATGCTACCATTAAGTTTCATCTTCTAGACAGGATAACATATACATATGCATATTCTTGATTGATTGATGTGAGAATTGGTTGAATATATTGTTGTGGGGGAGAATTAAAGTAATAAATATATAATATTGACATATTCTTACAGTAGATCAATATATTATTGTCTTGAATTTCATAATTATCAATATTGATTTTTATTAATTAAAGATCTAACAAAGAAGTTTAAAGCAATCGGTTCCACTTTTATCTTAACCAATGCAAATATAAGGAATCACATTAATTTCAAAAAAGTGTTTGTAACAGAAACAATAACTTGCTTTTTAATCTTTCGAAATATATGGTAAATATTGTATGTATGTGTAATATCAATTGTCTCTCATCACAGATCATAAATATTTAATAAGCTTTCTTTGCTTGACTTCATCATCAGACAGCTTAATGACAATGATTCAAAACGTTTTCATACCAATGGAAAGTAATATTATACGAAACTCGCATAATACACATTGGTTAGAAATTTGAGAAAAATGTTGAAAAATTCTGGTTTGAAATGGTATAATTTCTAAATATACTCATTGGTTAATACTCCTTAATTTTACACATTGGTATTCAACAAAGTGAATCCCAAATGTACTGCGATTGATTATACTAAGCATCAAAATTTTTTTCATTCAACTTTGTTATGCTTACTTTTTGACTATTTACTGGATTGCAAACTGATTTTTAGAAACAATCGGATAATCAAGCTCATCAAACATTTATATTTTTTGCAAGATTAACATACATTTTATATTGTAACATTACAGGATCTTGGAGATTTTTAAGCGCATCAATACCTAGTGATACATAGTGAAGCTTAGATTATCGAATCAGGACCCTCAATAATGTAGTTTAACCTCGACTTTTCTTAAATTGAATGATGTTTGTAGTTGCTATCCCACAATGCTTTTAATATAAATCCAAATTTTACAGCTGATGCATGGATGAAATACAAGAAGAATTCTATTTTTAAAAACAAGTTTATGCAGGTTTGTGGATTTCTACATTCTATTGATAAAAATAGTTGCATTCGAAAATATTTTGGTTTTCAGAATATAAGTTCACCAAAAATACATTTTTAATATTGTTAGGTTTTGTCGAATTAACAATGGAAAGAATTTTCATTTTTTTCATGATGTTATCGCTTACGTTTTTATGTAAAGGCAAAATATTTATGCAAATGGTAAAGAAATAAAACTAAAATTATAATCATTTTAAGCCTTAATTAGTCTAAAATTGAATAATTTTGCTTAATATTTTTTAGGCCCCAAGATTTCAGTACCCAAAAAATTAATGAAGCCGGAAACCTTAGAAACATACAGTTAAAAATTTATTTTAAAAAAAATTATAGCAATAAGGTAAGATTATCCACAATAATAAAAAATTAGTAGATCGAAATTCGAAATTGGATTCTTATGCCCTTAGAAACAAACATTTTAGGAAATCCTTTCTAAGAATCAATGATATCTTGAACGTCATAAGTTTACATAGCAACAGACGATGTTTATGAAATTCTTAAATTTGAGTTCAAGCTTCTCAATAATGAGAAAGGTTAGTAAATCTAAACTAATCTCAAATTTGAAAAGATGGAAATGACTTTGCAATTACGATACTACTATGCTTTTCTACTATGAACATAAATAAATATAGTAATACAAGTAATACAAGTTTATTATATTTTTCATTAGTTAGAAATTAGGCTATCTAGCCCAAATATACGAGACTGATAGTATTGATTTCATTCTCTGTCCGGTCAAAACTACTGGTTTTTTAGCAAAGTTTATTAGACAAAAATTGCAGCGCGTTAAATAAGCATTCAAAGCTTTAAGTCAGAACTGTGTGTTTTCATTTGTGACTTGCAATTTTGGCGGATATTTTAACAAGAGAAACGTGAACACCTGTTGCTATAAATGTAGACCTCGCTAGCTCGCTATGTCAACGTGCAACAATATTCAATCTCACAAATATCAAGAGCTACTTACTATAGGAAATTAAAGAAGATTCAAAATGGCGAAGGTAAAAGTTTGATATTCTAAAAATGCCAAAAATACCGACAGTTTCAACGCCAACATTTCCTAAAAAAGTTGAGGGGTTTCCACCTCCAAATCTTGGATGGCCCTGGAAACATCAATGGTCCAAAATATTGGCAAACGTTACAAGAGGTCATCCCTTATGCTGATGCTTTATATCCGGAGAATTGGTACTTGCAACAAGACGGCACACGTCCTCACACGTCCTATTTTTCGAAAAACTGGATGCAGGACAGTACGGTCCAAGTTTTGCAATGGCCCCCAATTCAGCAGACCTATCACCCATTGAAAATGTCTCGCGCGTTCTCAAAGACTTTGTGGAGAAAAAATCTCCAAAAAAATTGGAAGATTTGAAGCAGTATGTAATAGAAAGTCAAGAGATGGTGACATCAGAAATGAGGTCCAATTTGGTCATGTTAATTCCACAAAGACTCTCGCAAGTTATCCTGAGCAGAGGAAAACAAATTTACCTTTAGTAAATATAGTTCAAAGCAATTTGTCTGAACTTTAAGTTAATGTTACTTACAATTTTAAATTTTTCCGTTGCCGAGATAATTCAAGTATTTTCAGTCTTATTTTTTTTCCTCGATGCTATATAATAATATAGATAAATCTATTTGCAACCAGCTATTTAATATATAAATATATATTTTCTCATTTGCAATAAACTTTAAATTGCTGTATTTATACACATGGTTGGAATTTATTCAATATTAACCAATGAATTTTAATCGCTTTTAATATTTCATATTTGTTTACAAACCATAACTGAAGAAGGTAGGTGTTAATATAGTTAAGTATAGAAATATGAATAACTATATTCATTTTTGTAAGGATTTCTTGAGTTACATATTGCTATTGTACAAAATTACTATTTTGAAAGTATTAATCATTTTGTTGAAAAGAAAATTTAATATGAAGAAATCATTATTTTATTTTGGCAGGTGAAAACCACTTTAAATAGCATTTCAAGATCTCTTACTTATTACAGCTGCTCTCTTAGCATAAACCTTCCAAATGCAAGTCAAAGTTTTAATATACTCTGTCATTGAAATAGTTAGAATCGCATCAGAATCATATCGAGCTGTTGATTTCGATCAATTCATTCAAAATAGATGTGTAAAATCTTTTATACCTAATTATGGGCTAACTAAGAGTGGATGTATTCTTCACTGCTTGCATGCTTCAACGTGCATGTCTCTTTGCTATAGTAAAAATTTAAAGATATGCGTCTTAAACGATGTTGATTACATCACCAATCCAGATGATTTTAAAGAAAGCTCAGAATTCCACTACCTTGGAATGTCAAGGAAATCTATTCCACGATGTAATAGCAATGATTCTGAAATTTGTCAACTACAAAAGTATGTATATATATAATGTATGTATATAATGGTTTTGTTAAAAATCCCAGCTTCATGAAAATATTAGACCTACATGTAGTAGTAGTAGTCCATAATACAAATGTTTTCAATTTTCTTTCAAATTCCACAAAGTAAAGTTCAGAATGTAATTATATATAAGCATATATATACCTGTATATATATATATATATATATATATACACTTGCTATATTTTGCTATGCAAAATGCAAAAAAAACTTACATTAGGCGGGATGCCATCCAAAATATCTAACGCATGTTTTTAGGAAATTGCACTTGGCATAGTGCTTAAGTCCGTTTTTTCCATTAGGCTAGATAATGCATTTTTACAGTTGTAAGAATGTGTACTGAACGCATACGCGTTTGTTATTGGATTAATCCTTAATATCTCATTATTCCTTTATAGAAATAAATAAAAAAATCGAGACAAATCACCTAGTTATTTTAATGTTGCAATATATATATATATATATATATAGTAATGTGCTAATAGAGTTGAATGTCATTAACTTCATATTATTAAAACTTTGGCCTCATTAAGTCAATGCATTACATTCATTTAATAAAAATTATCATAGTTGTCCATTGATATTTTCCTACTTCAGTCCCTCAGTCCCAACCAAATCTTAATGAACTTTTCACAATAACTTCAATAAACTTTGAAAAAATTACAAATGCAAGTCCCAATAGTATTTTTGATCTACTTTGTACTGTTGCTTATTTTCTACGATATCGATTTACCTTCCTTAAACAAGTTTATGATACACAAAGGAAATTTAGCATTTAATATATGTCTTGCCTGATGAACGTTTAATAATGATAGATATTTGATAAGAAACACAACATTCATGCACAAGATAAAATTGTTTATTAAATCTCCCGCGCTACAATTCTCTCTATGATTATAGGTGTTTACACTACAAATTTAAGAACCGTATACAAAATACAACATCCTCCCTCCCTAAAAGAATAGGAAAAAGATAAATTACAATAAACAAAAATATATTTAAAAATGATTGTGTCTTACATAAACGGTTTTTTGTTGTGATTCAAGTTTGTGTGTGACTCTTGCGCCACCCTGTATATAAATTCATTCTTAGCTAAATTATCTTACAAAATGCTTGATTGGCACCTGACAATTTCAAAGCCAAACTCGATCAGAAACAAGACATTTTTTTAATTAATAAAAATTTTATACTTTACTAGCCAAAATCAATTGTGAAAACCTGACGGGGATATTTCACCATGTCCCCTCTTTGCGTAAGCCACTGAATAAAGAAACTTGTTTTATTCACATTTTATTAATTTTTATTAATCAACTCAATTGATTATTCAATTTAGGCAGATACACTCTATTCGCGGAATAAGGTCATGACAAATTGCTATGTGATAACTATTTCACAACTTAAAGAATTAGTCAATAAGGTCAATATTGCCAAGACAAAATATTAATATTCATTTAAAATGATGTAATGATAATAATTATGTTCGAATTATTTATTGTATTTCTTTGGATAAAATTAATGATTGAAGTGAATTAACATCATTCCTAAGATACACTCTTAAATATCTGCGGGCATTATTGGATTTCTTATGGAATACTTTATAGTTTTTCAGTTTAACCCTACCTTGCCTGTGGGCCGGTTTGACTCCTCCCCTTCCATATTTTTTGATATAACTCCGAGACAGTTTTCTTAAAATAAACTATATTTCCATGACTTTTTTCTTTAACTTGTTCTGCAAATTTTGACGAAAAATTATGTAGATAGGATCGAGGGTTATAAAATTATAGCGATTTAAAAAAGTCCATAAAACTGAACATTTCTTGAGAGTTTCAAAAATAACAATTTTGTATGTAAATGCAATACATTGAAGCCAATGCATAATTTTCAATGCAAAGTTATAATTAAATGTTTTATATGTTTTATTTGCATTATAGGTCTCTCTCTTGATTCATATGCAGTAATATTTCTAACATTTTGTGTCAATAATAAAAAATTTAGAAAATTTGATACATTACATAATTAATATGCGCATAATTTGAATACTAATTATCGTATCGCAAAATGATTCTTTCAAAATATACACCACCTGTCAAAGTATATCCAGAAAAAATTTGGTGTTGATCAGATGTACTGTTTCCGAAATCTTAGGGGCCAAATAGGCCCCTCTCAGAAATAACTGCTACAAAAGAGCCAATTAAAATAGGGTAATAAGGAAGCCTTGTATAATGGACAAGTTTAGATAAGATCTATTCTCCTATACTAGCTCACTAAGAATTTGGCATGAATTTTAATTGCTACATGTAATTAAGAAATTTCTAATTTATAAACTATTTTTATACAATGTCTATAAAATTTATTACCCTTAGTATCTGATCAATTACGTGAGAATATCTCATATATTGTTGTCTATGAACAATTGTTGGCTTTTTTCTCAAGTAGCTCTAGTAATGTTTGTCAAGAAGGTTTACTTTGTATCGTAGTAGAGAAAATCAACTTTGACCTTGGGAATTTCTTTGAATAACAGTCTTTTAGATTTTTAATGACAAAAAGCCTTAAATTCTATACATCGACTTAATATATATATACATATACACACACACATATATATATATATATATATATATATATATA
>CABFPE010000268.1:175792-196871 GCA_900660155.1 Hofstenia miamia
ATATATATATATATATATATATATATATGTATATATATACAAGTGAGTCTAATACGTTTTGGCGGATTTTCATTATTTTAGTTTTCAGATTTATAGGTGTTTTACTTATGGATGTCCTGCCTAAGGCCAACAAAGACGTCGGTGCAGCACACAACATTCATTATTTACAATACAACGCAAGAATTCATACAGCAATGGAAACGATTTAGAAGTTACAGGAACTTAGCTTCAATGTTTTACCACAACCGCCATATTCACCAGATCTGGCACCTTGCGACTTTTACTTATTTTCTCCTTTGAAGAACAAACCGGAAGGTAAAACATTTGAAAACGAGCAGCAAATCATGCAAGCTGTCAATGATTTTTTTGCCTCAAAACCATATAAATTCTTCAATGATGGAATGCAGAAACTGCCAGACCGTTTAAGAACAATGGAGATTACTTTGAGCATTTAAAGGAAAATGATAACTGACTATTTAAACATGTTATGCACTTATATATTTTGTTACAGTATGTGAGTAAATGGCTATAATAGCAATTTTAAAAATACTTTTTTTATAAAATCCCCGAAAAAAAAATATATATATACATACTAACTGCACACACATTTACCCAATGTAAGTTGTTTCATATATATTTCCAATTGTGACACCTGTAGTCAAATGTGCTCTACATTTTAAAAAATGTTGGTTATTTATTATGTTTTACTATTTGCATATAGTCAACAAATGGTCCTCCAAATCCCGTTCGTAGCATAAATTTAGGTTTATGTAACGTTTTGAAATAGTAACATAGAATTTTTTGTTACCATAAATTTGATTTAAAAATTTTTATTGCAATGCTAATTGAACATTCCTGATGTACAAGTGCTTTGCAACGAAATCGAAATCTAGAGATATCTATCTAAAACTACTATGCTTTTTCCTCGCATTTCTGTTCTTCAAAGTTTTGAGCGGTCCTGATATTGACCCCTTGCTCTACATCCTCCGATCTGAGTATCTCCTTTTCAATAGACAAGTTTAAGATTTCACCAAAAAAACTGCAAAGTAAAATGTCCATTGTTGTTGACTGCATACAGCAACCGTATTTGGTCTGGTTTCTCCGGCTTAATAATGAGTGTTTTTGTTTGTACGAACCAGCTTTCTGAAATTGTACAGCAAGAAAACCCTGTAAGTTTTTGATAAATACGGAATTTCAGCTGCCGCAATTTTCCAAAATCAAATGGCTTCTATATAAGGTGTCTAAAAGTTTGAATACAATATTATTCAAGTTTAAATTGAAATAGCCATCCTCTTTACAATTTGATTATATCATAGTTTAACATATAGACAAATCAACTTTTTTATTTTACAAAGCTAACTGATTTCCTGTTATTATTTTTCACAAAAGCTATGCCGTTGAATCGCATGAGAACATTCGACAACAATATCTTATAGGAATGCATGAGATTTGATATGGAAGAAGTCGAACACCAGATCCTTGTTTCTTTAAAATCCATGGTCCTTGCTTCCTTCAATCTTCGATACAACGATTTTTTATTTAAAAATAATTAGCTATTAGTGCAGGAATGTAAATACTATTTTGTCCAAATAATTTAGAAAACTTGCTACTGCGGTTCTCAAAATTGGAAAATTTCACATTTATTTTTACTAAAAACCCCTGGGATGAAGGAAATTGCCGTTGGGGTAAATATTAGGTCAAAGCGTGTAATGTTTTGGATTAATTACGTTTAAATTTTAATAACTAAAATTTCCTTGTATTTTTTGTATTTTTTTTAATAATTTGTGTTGTTTAATATTTTGCTTAAAGTGTATATGGCTTTTGTAGAAGGTTGATTCGGTAACAGTATAAAGTTTCAAATTCTCTCTTGGTTTGGGCTTAAAAATATTTTGTTTTACTAAAAATAACTGAAAAATTACCGAAGCGCAATATAGTTAAAAATTTGATGGGAAAATGAATTTCGATAAGGTATGTGTAATTTGGAATTTTGAAGAAAAACTCTCCCTCCCAAATTTAATACAGGGGAACTGCATTTTTATCCTTCTACTTTTCTCAAAAGAACTGAGTGCACTTGAGTGCACTGCTAGACCAGAATTTCTGTGATAGCAGCTTAGATTAATTTTGGAACTCAATCAAGTCATAAGAGACCGCACTGTGTACGTTGCTATGGTTTTTTAGTGATATACGGAATACGGGAAAACAACTTAAACGTAGTGTATTTATTTTGTTACTTAGCAAAAAGCCAGTAGACATAATTATTCAAAATAAACCAAGTTTAATTTCGCTTTGTTTTAGAAAATCACAACCAGCGCGATGGTCTAATTGGCACTCATGGTCCATGTTTGATAACTTTGTGAAATACAAGCCTAGCAGTCCTTGGACAGTATATAGGAGAACAAGTTTATTAAAATATGAAGAGAGAATAATATATTTAGAGGGATCGCGGTACATTTTTTTTATTTTATTACTTTTTGTGATGTAAATGTGTTTCTTCCATTGCAAATTCAGAAAATGCCTTAGTGTTTGTGAATATAGTAATTGAAATCTTTGTAAAATTTAAGATAAATATTTCATACGTAGCAATTCAGGTATTTCTACATAATAGCTTAATTTAAATGTTCTCATTGATCACTAAGTGATATTAATTAGATAAGCAGCTATTTCAACAGTCTTTGAAGATCAATAATATCCCAATAAACAATAAAACGTTTTATGCCCGTCTTATAATGGTATAACAAGTTGTAAGACCTCTTAGGGTACGTCTTTCTAAATGTCTTATAAAACACCATTTCTAAACGTTGCTGAATGCCATCTAATGTCCACCAAATGATGGTCTAAAACTTTTTCTAAACGTCTTCTAAACTATTTCTAAACGTCTTAAAGACGTCTTCTACAACTGACATAGATGCGATTTCTAAACCATTATAAGACGTCTTCTAAACGTTTTATTATTCATCGGGATATATTTGACAAAACCTGACCTGGTAAATTCCAAATGAAGGTCAAGAGTTTTCTCTTCACCTAGTTTTTGCGATAGAAAAAAAACAAATGTCTATTATTTATCATGTCAAACACCTTTGAAATAATTCTATTGATATATTTTTAATATGAAATTTCTATGCATTACTATATATATATATATATATATATATATATATATGTGTATATTTCGTATTTCATATAGAATTAGTTATGTGCAATGGAGTATCTTTATATTTTGGCTCTCATTTGTTGTCAAACCACATTGATGTATAATTTATTATAAAAGTTTAAAAGTTTTTTGCATAGTCCAATTTTGCTTACTAACGTATAATTTGCATGTACAATGCCTAAGTATGCCCTTTTGACTTTGAGCGACTTATTCCTGGAATTATCACCAGTATAACAAAAGATGGGAGCTCATTGTTATACAGCATGCATATGGCTTATTATGCTCTCTGTCCACGATTTTCTGGAAGAAAAGAAACAACTCCACTTCTTCCAGCACTGTTTACATTTGTAGAATCATAACAAATAAATTTCATACAGCGAATCATGTTTTATTTCTAAAGCAGTTTATATTGAAGATGCATCAATCATACTAGCAAAATTGCCATCACGCAAAGTACATCATCGATCCTAATTTTTTCTCTCTAACAGCAACGTATTTTACTTTTGTAGGCATACATCTTAACATAATCAACTGAAAAATTTTCCACTTGATCTGTTTATGCAACTTTCTGTAAACAAATTCAATTTTTCTAATATACAAATTCAATGTTTTTGGTCTAATTGAGATAAGCATGGTAACATGAATACAAGTTATTAAGAGAAAACATACATTCATTCTTATTTTAACTTTAGTGTATTTAATTAATCAAATACGAATTTTCACACTTTCATATTTTTTGGATTTTTGCCAAAATTTCAAATCATTTGCACTCATCAATATTCGACCAATTTGCATGCATAATTAATTTACCATCCCAAAACGAAGTTCGTAAAAACGTTTTTAACGACCTATCCAACTATATATGTGTGTCCGTTTGAATTCCTGTACACACGGCGATGCCGCATGTAAAAAGGAATAAGACTAAGTTTTTATAGAAACTGCGGGTATGTTCCATTTGTTAGTTATAGACTTCTATATATACATGTATNTATATATATATATATATATATATATATATATTCGTAATCGGCGTTACGCCAATTTCACAGAAATTCGAAATCTGGGACATTTGTGCTGTAAGAATCAAATTATGTAATAATAGTAATTAATTAAAAAGACTTTACAGAATTTATTTGATGTAGTAAACCCTACAACAAACCAAAACCTCTGGTATAATGATAAACCCTAGCATAAATAATAGCCTTGGAACAAAATCTCATTAAATATTTAAGCTGTTTAATCCAAGCAATTTAATAAATTTAACGGAATGAGATATAAAATGACAAATAGCAATTTAGAAATCATTAAAAATCTGTAAGCAAGCCACTTATAATAAATTTTCCCAAACTTAGCAATTGTTCGAAATATATTTTTGAGATTTCGCGACAACAAATATTTAAATATAGCATCAGAAAGCAAATTCCATCTGCATGTATTAACATAATTTAATATATTTAACATTTTTATATTGCTCTATAATGTTTTAAAATATGAATTTTTGAGTTAACGTTAGATTACAAATCTATAAGAGTAACAGATACTCGTCAATATTAAATACTTGAATAGTTGATCTAATGCAATATTTATTTATTAATTCAATTTTTTGCTTCCATTCAGGCATTGGTTCCAAAATTTCAGCATTTGCATCTCATCATTTGTGTTGATTTTATTTCACCTCATTTCCTAATTCACTAAAAAATACGCGGCACTAATTTTATTGCAAGCATTTATAAATTTTTTCTATAGCTTGTGTCTTTATCATGCTTGAATCAGGAAGGGCTGCGCCTATGTGTAGACCAACTGTAGTAGTCAATCTTTCTTCAAATTTGTTTTTTATTGATATTTTGAGAGTTTTATATAAGGTGGGATATTTTCAGACACCATAAATTACTTTTATACAGCAACTTCGAAATTTGATTAGAATGGTGCAATTTGTGCATTTCATTCAATCAGATTTGTGTTATAGGTAGCTTTGTGGATTGACTACATTTTAGGTATGCTTATGCGTCACTGTCATTTCTATCGAGTATTTGTTGTGGATAATAATAACTTATTTCTATAGTTTCAGCTAATATAACTATATGATAAACTAACTATCAGTTGGGAATTTATCTAATTATAATTTTACATCATTGCAAATAACGATCCTAAAGATATTTTTTTTCAAAATATGACTCTTCGAATTGTGAGCAACTACAGTTTAGTTTTAGATAAACAACTGAATACAATTAAGATGCGAATGTCTCAAGTTTAGTGTAACTTTACGCTGAAATTCTCCGACAGATTTCTGCGGAGTAGCAGAGGTCTAATGTGTATGTAAACGTATATACATGCATGTATATATATATATATATATATATATATATATGTATATGCTTATATATTCCTCAGGCAATGTACAGAACCCAACCAACTCGTTAAAATTCTTAGTAATAAACAATTACCAAACTATATGAGACCATATACAAAGCTAGTATTAAAGCTTAGCATAAAATTTGACTGTGATTGTAAGTTTCCCAAATCTAGATAAAGATTTGGATTATCAACATTTTAAGATGGAACATAGAACAATATTTGTTAACGATGTTGTATTTGGAACACATCTCCAAGATACTGGAACTTATGCAAAATTCATTGGTTAAATTTTCCGAAAATAATGACTTAATTGAATTTTTCTGTTTTATTTTTTTGTCATATTTGTCTTCAAGAATGCATTTTTGGTAAATACATTAACATGCTAATCGAATTTACAATTACAAAAATGCCTTCAATGGTATAATTTGTAAATTGGACTTTGTGAACCAACATTCAGAATATTTACAATNATATATATATATATTCGTAATCGGCGTTACGCCAATTTCACAGAAATTCGAAATCTGGGACATTTGTGCTGTAAGAATCAAATTATGTAATAATAGTAATTAATTAAAAAGACTTTACAGAGTTTATTTGATGTAGTAAACCCTACAACAAACCAAAACCTCTGGTATAATGATAAACCCTAGCATAAATAATAGCCTTGGAACAAAATCTCATTAAATATTTAAGCTGTTTAATCCAAGCAATTTAATAAATTTAACGGAATGAGATATAAAATGACAAATAGCAATTTAGAAATCATTAAAAATCTGTAAGCAAGCCACTTATAATAAATTTTCCCAAACTTAGCAATTGTTCGAAATATATTTTTGAGATTTCGCGACAACAAATATTTAAATATAGCATCAGAAAGCAAATTCCATCTGCATGTATTAACATAATTTAATATATTTAACATTTTTATATTGCTCTATAATGTTTTAAAATATGAATTTTTGAGTTAACGTTAGATTACAAATCTATAAGAGTAACAGATACTCGTCAATATTAAATACTTGAATAGTTGATCTAATGCAATATTTATTTATTAATTCAATTTTTTGCTTCCATTCAGGCATTGGTTCCAAAATTTCAGCATTTGCATCTCATCATTTGTGTTGATTTTATTTCACCTCATTTCCTAATTCACTAAAAAATACGCGGCACTAATTTTATTGCAAGCATTTATAAATTTTTTCTATAGCTTGTGTCTTTATCATGCTTGAATCAGGAAGGGCTGCGCCTATGTGTAGACCAACTGTAGTAGTCAATCTTTCTTCAAATTTGTTTTTTATTGATATTTTGAGAGTTTTATATAAGGTGGGATATTTTCAGACACCATAAATTACTTTTATACAGCAACTTCGAAATTTGATTAGAATGGTGCAATTTGTGCATTTCATTCAATCAGATTTGTGTTATAGGTAGCTTTGTGGATTGACTACATTTTAGGTATGCTTATGCGTCACTGTCATTTCTATCGAGTATTTGTTGTGGATAATAATAACTTATTTCTATAGTTTCAGCTAATATAACTATATGATAAACTAACTATCAGTTGGGAATTTATCTAATTATAATTTTACATCATTGCAAATAACGATCCTAAAGATATTTTTTTTCAAAATATGACTCTTCGAATTGTGAGCAACTACAGTTTAGTTTTAGATAAACAACTGAATACAATTAAGATGCGAATGTCTCAAGTTTAGTGTAACTTTACGCTGAAATTCTCCGACAGATTTCTGCGGAGTAGCAGAGGTCTAATGTGTATGTAAACGTNTTTCTCTTTGACACTCAAGAACTATTAGAAATGATAATAGGATAGACATTTATTTTAAGGAAAAACAATCATTGGAAGGTTGATGTAAACTTTAAAAGTACTAACATAATTTGAGATGCATTTTTGAGAAATACTTATGTGGTTGGTCTTAAAAAAGAATGTCTAAAAATGCTGGTTGAGATTATTGAAAGAAAAACATTGATATAGATTTTCAGGTTTCTTCTTTTTTGTGTCACTTATTTTTGGGTTACACTACATATTTAAACTCCCTTAATGCTGCATTAATTTCAATTTTAGATTTTAACTCCCATGCAGAGCATTGATCTGCTTTAAGTGAAAGTGGAAAAATATGTGAAAGCATGGGGTAAATAAGTGAAAGTGGTTAAGTGGTCGTGATTAGATTACAAGTGGCTGCTTATGCAAAAAAATGGTTCAATATAAGTGAAAAAAGCACTCAAACCAATTAGGCCTAGAAAATCGCTAAATTTATTGAGTAAATCAGCATGGACATTATTGCTAATTAGACTACCTGCACAGTGATTGGCTAATTGTGTGCACTTAACAATAGATCAGCTAACTATCAGAATGCGTATAGTGTGCAGCCATTGACACATTGTGTGGCTAGAAAAATGCCATTTAAATACAAGAAATTCTTTACCTTTGCAATTTAAAGTCTTCTAGCATGGAAATGACAACTCTGTGAATCAATGATAATGCATTCAGAAAAGAGCAAACATAATCTTCAACACCATATATAACAAAGCCCTATAGCAGTTGACAAAAATCAAACTACTATTCAGTTTATGGATTCAGTTATTGCTGTCAAGCAACCACTTTTTCTTAAGTAAGAGAGAATAATGGAAGAAGTACTCTGACAATTAATTGGATATGGAGGACTTCTTTTAACACTCATGGAAGAAACTGTGATTTGTTGATTTTATGAAAATTGTTTAAGCAAGGTATGCATCTCCATGTTACTGTATAATAATAAAAAAGATGGAAACTATGAGTGCTCTCATCAAAGAAGATGTGTGTGAATGCATACTTGGCATGCATTGCCATGTTTGTGGACACCAAAAACCTTCTAAGAAAGATTTGTATTATTTTTTTGTTAATTATCTGATGGACAGAGTGTTCAAAATCTTCTGCATAAAGTCAATTACTGCTTTGATCAACTTGATTTTCAAACAAAACCCTTTTGCTATTCCACTGACAATTGTGTTGTTATAAAAAAACCTTTGGTACCAATGAACTTCAGTCAGATTCTCATGAAAAAGCAGAGGAACACAGTGATTTTGACACATCAACAAATGAACAAACAGTGGCATTGAATGGGTGAGCAGCTCATTTCTCTTCTTCTACAAATGGTAGTTGAAGATGGAATGTGTGAGGCAAAAATATACAAGACTTTGTAATGGTATCAGAAAATAACAGATAATTGCAATTTTTGGATAAAAATTCTTGACTAAATCAATATATCTCATATCAAGTAATACAAAAAACCAAAGTTAGAGGAGATAAATGATGCTCTTCATGAAATAGATAAAGGCACTCATGTGATGAACCCAGAGGAAAAAGAATATCTTAATAAACTTTGTTCATGGATGTAATGGAGGTATTACAGAAGAATAAAGATGTAACACTGTAAATAGTCATCCCAAGTGTCTTAATGTTAGAAAATGGCCTCAAGACCTTTACATAGGCAGTTGCCTCACTCAATGCACTTATCATTGGGCTTTAGCTCTGCTTTGGTATTTTGTAAAATTCAGTACTCCTCATATTAGTAATGATGGTATACCCTAGTGTGGAATTTACCTTCCACAACAATGAATCAAGTTTCTTGCATTTTGAAATGGAGCAATGCTGGTTACTATTCTTCAACAAGATTTAAAAATATAATAAAAAACCAAAAATCATCAAACTTCCAACTGTACATTTACCTATAAAAACATTCAAAACTTAAAAAAAATTAAAAAAAAATTTTTAAAGAATTCTGATTTTATACTCTTCAAACATTGCACTTAGAATTAATTTTTGAAAAAAATATAAAGTGCTTAAAAGCATCTAAAATCAAAAATATTATACATGAAGTTCAAGGTCTTAATTCTTTCTCATTTTATGCAATCAGCTGACCAGCACAAAACATCTTAGACTGTGGGATCTTTAGTTACAACAAGCTACTGCAATGTCAATATACTCTGTTCAAAAAATGTTTGCCTAAACCTTAATGGCACCTAAAGCACCTTGCAATTTAATTCCCTCCTGGATCTTGTATCTAGAGTCATTTAGAAAAGTTAAATCTGACGTTTTATTGGCCTCTCCTCATACAGAAACAGTGGAAAGGTTTTTCTCACACAGTGGTCTCATCTTGCCTAAGTGCAGAAACTGCTTAATTGCAACAGTGTTTGAAAATTTATTGCTTCCAAAATGGCCAATAAATAATGTTTATCATAGTGGTTTTTTTATTATTGTAAGTGAAAGCAGATAAGTAGTTTTTCAAATAAGTGGTTAAGCAACTGAAAAGCCATAGGTGATTTTTTGCAAGTCAGTGTCTGTGCTTCTATGGCTCCTCTAAACATGTAATATTATTGGAGTAGATCACAGTAGTTTTTTTATTATTGTAAGTGAAAGCAGATAAGTAGTTTTTCAAATAAGTGGTTAAGCAACTGAAAAGCCATAGGTGATTTTTTGTGAGCAAGTCAATGCTCTGCTTCCATGGCTCCTCTAAACATGTAATATTATTGGAGTAGATCACAGAATCAATTTTGTATTATGAATAGACACATTTATAATATGGCATATACATGCATATAATGGTGTGTTTGAAGCTCAAAATGTTAGTAAGATTTAGTATATTACTGCTTGAATTCCTACAAATATTGATTAATATCACTTTCAATGAATTTATAATTATGTCATTAAATAAATATCCCCTAATCAATGACAATTGTCTTTTAGTGATGGACTTGTTGAGAGGTATAACATGCATACACACAATTGAGTAAGACTGATCAAAATATCTGTTTGTTGAAACAACTCCACTTTTGATTACAAAAATAAAAAGTCTTTATAGACTGCCTCTAATGATTACTCACTGAATATTTTCAAATCAGACTTTTTTATTTTGCAAAATTGTGTCAAATGAGCACAGACAATATGCCTGCTTTCAGGCATTAAATATCTAAAACTGAGTAAGCTGATTCAAATTAATGATAGATATCTCAAGATATTTGTAAAGGTCTTTGCAAAGCCCTTGCTTAACAACATTTTTGAACTCACAAACAGCTGCAGAATACTTTTTCAGCTTAATTTGCTTTTGTTCAAGACAGTGAGTTGATCTTAGGTATTCAGCATAGTTCAGCAGATTGTGACATATATTTCTTTTAAATTTACTACTATGAAGCTTAGGTTGTATTAAGCATATTTTTCTCAATCACTTGTTAACCTTATTTCAACTTAATTTCTGTAATTTACTGAAGTTTGTGTTGACAATTCTCAGCATGGATTGCAATTCAAGTGGAAGACTCACATCAATTAATAAAAAATTGCCTCAACCCATACAGTGGTGGTTGTTAAGTTTTAAAATGCATGGAAATTTTCAATTTTTCCATCTTCTATTAGAATTTATTTAAAGGTTAATTTCCAATTACATTATGATATTGATATCACATGTGAAGTATTCTAACTCATTTTAATAACAGATTATTACATATCTTTGATAATATATTGTTTTCTCTTCAAATTATTGTTGATCTTCAGTATTTAGCTCCAAGTATCAGGAAAAATTTAAACTTAGAATATACAAAAATTGTACAAATATCCATGGTACTAGCATCAAATAAGAGGTTATAATTTTTAAAAAAAAATTTTGATATATGTTGTAGCTGTAAAAGTCTATGACATCCCTCAAATATGAATTTAAAACATTTATAGATGATGGCTTTTTGATAGGTTGTTCTCAAAACACATTCATTTACTGTTGACATGGATAATCATAATGAGAAGATATTGCAAATAATTCTCCACTTCCAACATGAGAATAAAACCAAAAATGAAATTGTGAGGTGGTTGACTGTTTTAATATCAATGGTCACAAATGTTATAAAGTGATATGCAGAAACAGGTGAATAAGATGAAATATTATGTTTGCCAAAGACTGTGGAAATTCAACAAATGAGATGAAAGACTGATGAGAAATCTGTGTGTGAAGAGTTCTTGTGAAATAGATAGTGAAATTTGATATACCATATAGAGAAAAGACGTTTCTAAGCAAACCATGAGATGACCTTTGGTTGAAAACAGGGGTGAAACCATGAAATCTCACAAAAAACTTTTGCTTACACAAGCCCAAATTACAAAAAGGTTTCACTAGGCAAAATAGCATCAGAATTGGGCACTGGAACACTGGCAAAATGTGTTGATTAGTGATGAAACATGAGTTGATATATAGGATAACTGTCCTAAACTTGTATTAGTAAATGATGGACATCCATTATTCAGCAACAATTATCAAAAGACTGTTAAATATCCTGTCAGTATTATGATTTTCAGCTTAGGCACTGGTCACTCTCACATTGTTGAAGGGCTCATGGATTCTAGCACATATATTAATAAGATAATTCAATATTGTGTTGTCCAACAACTCTAAGACTGATTTCCTAATAGCAAAGGAAATAATCAAAAGGAAAACACCATGTTGAAAAATCAAAAATCAATAAACTAAACATCAAAGTTCTTACATGGCCTCCAAATTCACCTGATTTATACCTGATAGAAAATTTGTAGGCAACAGCAGAAAATCAGATCAAGATGTTAGCTGTAGAGTAATCAAGTGAAGACACTGTAGCTTTAATTCATGTTTGACATAATGACCCAGAAATCATACACATCTAACAAAAGCTGCTGCAGTCTATGCCTAAAAGAGTACTTGCGGTGCTTAAAGGCAAAAAGGTTCAACAACATAGAAGTGAGTGAACATTTCAAATTCATATGTACATATTTTTATTCATGAAATGGAGTGCTAGCTGAGGTGAGTTAAATGTATGCTTATAAAAATATGCAGTTATAAAAATAAAAATCAAACATTTTATATTATTTCCAATTTTTAACTTATCAGAGCAAAAACAATATATTTTTAACATATGCAATAATGTTTCATTAAAATGAATTAGAATGCTTCACAATTGATCTCAAAGTTGCAATGTAATATGAAACTATTAATTCAAATCAATTAAATTTGAAATTCTAATGAGAATATGGAAAAATTGAAAAATTTTTATACATTTTCCAACTTAATGACATGCATTGTATAATATGATGGTAGATACAGCTCTTAAATTCCTTTGCTGAAGCTGGTCATTATAGAGTTTTCATGTCAGCATAGATTTGGAAATTCAGTAAGAATGCAATCTTGTGAGAGTATTTGCCATTCCTATATAGTTGTAATAGTTGTTAAACTATAAATCAATTTATTGTTAAATTCTTTTATAATTCTTATCTTCTGAAAGCTGTTAAATTTCCTTTAATTGTGTGGTAGGGAACAAGACAAAGCTAACTAAGTTAATGCTAGTGTTTTTAATAAATAAAAGTAAGTTACTAACTGAGCAGTTGCTTTGCTCTTTGACAGCTAACATGGGATCAGTTAAAAGACTGAAAAACATCACAAATAATTAACCAAACTTTTTGAATTTAATTAAAAAATCACTCAAAAGAATGTGAACACTTTCCATAACAGTAGAACAAAACAACTAAAATCTGTGTAAGTAAGAAACTAGTAGTAGGTTTCGGAAATTCTTCACATAATGTATTTAAATTCCAGTGTCTCATGTTACCACAACATCAACAAAAGCTTAGAGACTATGTTGTACCTCCTCAGGCAAATCAAGAGTCTTGTATTAGACATTACTGTAGAGTCAATTGGGGAACAGTGCCCATTTTTAATTTCTTTTAATTATGTTATTTTGATTATTTTTAATGACGTCAGCATGACATATTTATATTTTCAAGCATAATTCACAAAGCTAAAGTAATGTCCCCCTGATTGGTGCTAATGTGTTATTATTGCTCAATTAAATTTGCAAGTGAAAACATGATATTTGTGTTGCAAACAAAGACAGGTAGAAATTATGATTTTGTATAAATATAAGAGACAATGTAGAGAAAGAGCAATTGATGTTATCTCACTAAAACTTTGTTTGCTTTGCTTTAATATTATTTACATTTAACCTGATGGTTGGTATGATAATTGCTTAAGTTTCAAGTAACAATTCTTCTGTGCTGGGATGATGATCTAGTTCTCAGACTGTAGCAGCCCAAATCATGGACTGCATTAAGTTATGGCTATTGTAGAGTCACTTGGGCCTACTTTTTTCGATCTTATTATTTTTGGCACTCTGCAATAGTGTTGCATTTTGCTATATAAAGTCATGCAGAATATTGTTGTAAACACCAATAGATTTATTAAATGAGCAAAAACAGTGAAAATACATTGCTATGTTCATTGAGTTAAAAATAATTATTTAAAAAGCTTTCTAAAATTTGATGTCCTATCTAGGTACTGTCCACTATGCCTCCTTTTTAATCAGTATCTGTTTTGAGATAATTGGTATTCATTATTATGGCAGTAAAAATATGTAAAATGGGGTTTCTATATCACTTCCCCCAATTTCATTTCCTCCAGATCTGATGTCACTAAAAATTAAAACCATTAAAACAACAATTTTAAAAAAAATATGATTTTTTTATTTTAATAAATAAATGCATTTCCTTTGAATGTGTTTCAATTACATTCCTATGTAGTTTTGCATGTGGAAATATGGAATTGCAAGCAAATAAATGTAAATATGTATGTAAATATATTCTATAATAATAAACATTGTTTTTGCATTTTACTAAAAATTTAGCAGTCATTTGAAACTCTGTTTAGATTTAAAATAGAAATGTAATTTTATTCATTACTTTTGTAGTTTCTATTATATTGTAATGGATAGTTAATTTTTCATTATAAATCTGATAGATTTCCCAATCAGATAGTATTAGTTGCTATACACACAGCCTATTGTATTGCTTTCAACAGTAATTGAGATTTGTTTTTTACTTTGCAAATGTTGAATGCAATTTTTTTCATATATATTTTACTGTAGCCTTGCAACAATGAGTGGGAGTCAGCTCTGTCATTACACTCCTCCATTAAGAACAGTTGATATGTACTTGAGTATATTACTTGAGGGGGAGTAGGAATCTGGAAAAAATGAAATAATACATCACTTTAGTTTACTATTAACAAATACAATAATACAGAAAGTCATATGATTCAGATTTTGAACAAATTTCTGTTTTTGATTTATTATTTGAAATGCCTGCAGATATAATATTCCAAATTTTTGATTTTGCATTTTCTGAAATATTGAAATGCTCTATTGAGAAAGCACTTGCTAATCAGATTTTTATAAAATTTTTGATAATGGCAAATATCAGCCATCAACAAGGGCTAAGTCTGGCATATGCAGCATATTAAAAATAAAATGCTATTTCCAACTACATATTATTTCCATTGTAATTCTATCCTCAATAGCACTAGCCAAATATATTAATATTTTGATATCAAGGCCTGGCACATTCAAGGGTTCATGTTTAGGTAGAAGAAAACAGAAATGTATAGCCATAACTAGTGATGCTGAGTTTATAGTTTTCTTCATCTTAAGTAATTCTCAGTTCATGCATTAGTATTATAATTAATGTAAAATGCCAAAATTATTGAAATGAATTAACTTCATTATGGTTACCAACTATGCTAATTCCACCTAAGAAGGATTGTAGAATTGTGGTGGAGCTCTGGCTACTCTAGTGGTACTGGTAACTCAAAAGTTTTGATCAAAGGTTGCAAAGTCTACCATAACAGAGAGTGACCCACATTCCAACAGAAAATATACATGGGTGGTTCACTGATTTTGCCTTACAAATATAGAAATTACGTTCCAAAAAGAACTTCAGCAATGAGCAATTCACATGGCATCATGCTGAAGCCAAAACTTTGAATCCATCCTCACTCACCAAGGTGCTAATTGTGTGTCTCAAGTATTAAGTTCTAGCTCAATAAACAATTTATCTCAGAGTTCTCTTATCTCAGCTCCTGTAAATAAATAATAAATAACAGGCACATAGTTGCTGTGCATTCACATTCACCAGTGGCATATTATATTTTCAAGGTGTTAAGTTAAGTGCATGTATGAACAGACCAAATAATAGATGTTATTCCCTACATGTAACCATAACCTAAAGTGGCCACGATTCAAGCTGTCACTGTTAAAGAGCTATTTGTTGCCCTAGACCCAGCACAGTTTCAGACCAAATTGTCACTTTATCTTAAACAATAGTTATCATTAACAAAATCTTAAATCAATGAAATCTAAAGGGGGTTAATAAATAAGTAATTGCAAAGATCAAATGCAGTAGAAGGAAGTCAAATTTATTGTGCACTTTGCTACATTGACTCAGATATTTATTACAAAAATCTGCAATTATTACCTGACTTGTTTACAATTTCAAAGCACAGTTTCCCTCGCAAAGTAAAATGAGCAATCACATGTAATTTAAATTGAGAGGACAAAAACTAACACTATCAAATTAATTGATTAAAAGAAATTGATACAAATAAAGTAGCAGCAAATCAAAGATTCAAAGTGTCAAAAAGACATAACACTATTCCAGAGTGCTGAAAATAATAAAAATATTGCCCCGAGTGACTCTACAGGTTAACCAAGTAACAAGATAACTCTTATTTTGATAGCCACCCACTCTTGTTAACTACATGAATAATAGCCTACAATAATTTGGGAAAATGAAAATTATAGTGGCTTGAAGAAATATTAATGTAATGCACAAATTCATTCATGTTTATAACTATAACTAAGAAATAAAATGAATTTTCTACTAATGCTCATGTGTTGAAGAGAGTCTAAATAGTGGTAAAATATCGTACAGAAAATTATATTACTACTTACTATTTAGGAGTTTGACGAAACAAACGTTCAATTTAAAAAAAGGCTTGGTGCATGTTTTTTATTTAATGTGCGATTTTGATAATCGAATTATGTAAAGCATGCGTTTAAGCTATCGGATCGTTAATTAGATGATAGTGTTTTAATAAATTTTTCTCATTTAATTTATTATTAATGCAATTGTTAAGTTATTGAATTAGTGCGGATTAATAATCATTAATTTATGATCCACGCTGAATTTCCTTCTGCTTTGTCAAGGTAGCAGTTTTTTCAGATATTCTATGTAATATTTTATTGAAACTAATTACAATGAACGTTTACGCAAGAAAATGGAATTATGATATTGCGTTAAAAAACATTGCATGGTACCTCTAGCATGCCATTTTAAGTTGTAATTTTTAATGGGAGTGGTGTTCCTATATATACCGAATCCAGGCGAAGTTATGAAATAGGATACATTTTCGAAGGATTATAACCAATCTCTTTTTTCAGAGACGTTATTTTGCGAAAAAGGACTTAAATGCAGTTGTCACAAAATAGTTAAGCTTTAATTTCGCGACCATTGAAATTGCATTGCATTTCTTTGCTTATTATTTTTGGAATATTCTTAAGTTTTGTGTCAAGGGTGGGGCTTAGGTTTAGAGTTTATTTGAATGTTATTATCTAATTCGACTCTGGTTTCTTTAAGCTATATATGCACTCATTAACATACGCTTACTGAGGCATTAAAAAAGGACTGGTCGACTGAAATGTTTAATAGATGTGTATGTGTAGGGCTGCTCAGATGAAAAATTAATTGTGTTTTAATGGAAAAATATCTTAAAAATCTATTTATGGAAATGGGGGAAATGAAAAATTAATTTTCATTTTAGAAGTACATATGATAATACAGAAATTAAATTCATTGGTTGTTCAAATCATATTCTTCAAACATTTGTGAAGTGTGTAATTAAATTGACTAAAACCATGTACATCTATAAAAAGTGAACATCAATGACATTTATTCCGTGTTTCTCACTGCAGAGTTGCTGCACTGTGCAATGGCGTTTAGACAGATGGCACTGTCAAACCATCAAATTGAAAATGTCAAACTAAACACAGTGATAGTTGGCACTTTTTTTCAACCAAATAAATCTCAAAACTTTCAAATTTATCTCATATCTTCAAATTTATTTCTTAATAAACACTTTCATTGATTTCCCCCTTATGAAAAGTGTCAATTTTATTGTTTATTACACAGATTAATTAGATTTTATCATGCCTGCCGCTAGTTTTTCTTGGAGACATTCAGAATTTTATTAATGCCCAATTTGCTCCTTTGGATGATTCATTAAATAATGACGTCATTATCTCTCTGCTTTGTCAAGCTGTATCCCCCTGCCCCGTTTGCACCAGTCTTCCAATGTCAGCCCTTCCAATCTTCTCTTGTCATCCTTGTCTGACTCTTTTGCTAAACTCACCTCTGATGCCTCGTCCATGCAATCTCAAATGTTCTCCTACAGTGATTCTGCCCCACACACTATTAATAATCATCTCACGATTCTGCTGTTGCTTCATCACCTGTGCTGCCACCTGCCCCTGAACAGTCTGTTCCACCGCCTACTCATCACCATCAACTCTCTTGTCACATCCTCGGTACTATTTCCTCCTGTCAACTTCATGCTGTCCTGATTTGTTCTCTTCCTCATCATCCTTGTAAAGCTCACATCCGTATTGGCTGTTTTGCCAACTCTGTTTCTGCTTTGGACGTCCCTGATCACCCTTGTTCCTCCTCACTCCAATTTGATGACGTCCTTCCCATTCCACCATGGACGGATTCTCCATTCTCACCCTATTGTCTGTAATCAAGAGTCTCATCATGTTCTCATGGTCGGATGCCCTCTTGATCTGATACTATCGTCTCTCTGATGCTGAATGCAAATCTTTTGGCCTTTGACCCTGCTATTCTCACTGATCACATTATTCCTCTTCTCTGTGTTTATAACCCTCCTTCCAACAGTACTTTTCGTATTCCCCTTGCTGATTTTTCATCCATGCTTGAGTACTTTCATGATCACTCTCTCTCATACTTGGATTTCCATCTCCAACCTTCTTTATGCTTCTTTATGCTTGCTGGAATGCACTTGACTCTAATGACCCCTATAAATCTGCAGTTCTCCATTTTTTGCTTCCTACTCTCTTGAAAAACTTCTATTTTCTCCTAGTTTCTGCTTCTCCCTCCTTCACCTGGTTTTATGCTCTCAACCTGATCACATATTTGACACTTCTGTGGTCACTGTTCCATTTAAACTGTCTGATCCCTCATTTTTTTTGCTTCAACCTGTCTGTTAATTCTATTACCCCATCTGCTTGTCCAGCTGCCCCTCAATATGCTCGATCTAACAGTGACTTGTTATCTCTCTTCTTCATTTTTTATTTTTAAGACTCTTTCTCTGCTGATAACTGGTACACCTTTCTTTACGAAGTTATTTCTTCCTTTGTTCCTTGTCATCAGAAAAAGCGTGTTTTTCTTCCTTTCTATTTCGCATCCCTTACTATACAATCTTTAAATAAACTCGAATCCTTCAAATGCTCCGGTCCTTCTAATTCTTTGAAAGCCTCTGCTCTCACAGAAGACTTCATCAACTTCATGGACCTCAACAAAATCTCTCTGCTGTCCAGCTTCTCATCTGGACTTCTTCAACACTTTTATTCTTTCCTGCATTCCATTCATTCAAAATCTGACCTCCCCAGCTTGAACTGGAATCTTCTTTCTGCTCACTCAGACCTGGAAAAATCTGATCTCTTCAATGCCTATTTCTCTGATCATGTCTCTCTCTGTCCTGGTCCACCTGCTACCTCCCCACTGATTCGCCTATATGACATCTTCAATGCCCATGATATTTCCCTCATGCTTAAGTCCTGTAGGTTATCTGGTCCTTGCTATCCTAATGGCCTCCTATCCTTTGTAATTCCTGAAACCTCCTCAACTCTTTCCATCCATTTAAAGCATCTCTTCTCCTATATTTATTGCTCTAAGCGTTTTCCAACTTGCTAGATAACATCTGGATTCTCTCCTCTGTTAAAATCCAATCAGCTTCCTTCCTCTCAAGTCACCTCTTATCACCCAATATTCTTTCTCAGCTGCCAATCATCTTTGAGCATCTTGTCTTTTATTATGTGTTCTTTAAAATTCGTCACCTCATCTCTTCTCAGATTGTAATAATCCTGGTTGCATTATCTTTCTTGACATTTCTAAAGCTTTTGATTGTCTCCCTCATTCTATGTTCTGTGTTTGCTGTTCTCTTCTTCCTCATTACTATCAACGACCTCCTTCAATCTGTCCTTAACTTTTCCTGTCTAATGTACGTCTATAAAACTTCAAATTTAACTTTGGTAGTTATTTTGGCTCCAATATCTTCTTTGCGCCATTCTTCTCTATGTTTCTCCCTATTGGTGGCATTCTCCTGCTTGTTGCACTACATGGAACGGTTCCAGAAGCATGATTTCAAATGGATCTCTTCATTGTCTTAAGGTGCGTTCTGGCGATAATCTTTTGATGTATATCATTTGATATTCGTCAAAAAAATGCTCGTCTGAATGCACTTTAATCAAAAAAGCATAGATCAAAAAATGCTGGTTTGAACTCTTATTATTTATTTGAATGATCAGTAATTAACGAATTTGCTTTTTTGAAAGTTTGTCTCAAGTAGCAGTGGGTCTTATAATATAAGGATTTTCAAGCTCACCTATTTTACCTTAAAAATAACCCTGACGATATTGAATTCTAAATGTTCCAATTTTTTTAACAAAAACAGTTATTTCTTTCAATGAAGCAATATTGGCTTTTCGCAAGTTGTGCTACTGAATTGCCAATATATTTTACATGCCTCTATAAATAATTGAAATGAATTATAAACCAGAATTACCGCATTTATTGAAATTTACTTATTTTTCCATTGCATAATTACAAAGAAATTTTAAACAAGTAAATTCGTTTGTTTGAACAATCAACAATTGGTTTTGGCAATATTATATCTATAGAATTAAACATCCAAATTCGTTTTTAATTTTAATATTTTGAATCTGTAATCGATGTGTTGATTATAATATTCTCAGTGGTAGAAAAACACAATTCCTATTAAACTTACACAAGTGGTCGTCCATCAAAATAATGCTCATCTGAACGCACTTTTATCAAAAAATGCCCATCAAAAGATGCTTGTCTAAATGCACCTTACAAAGACGCTCTTCTCAAATTCTCCCATGGGCACTCTACTTCCATGCCTGTGATCTCCTCCTGTTCAATAGATTGCTCAGTCGCCAATTGGACCTTGATTCTTTTAATTTCAATTTCCCTAGTACTCCATTCGTCATCTAAAGAAATATCGCATCCTTCACTCGTTTTTTAATCCTGCTTGTATTGCTGCTAATTACATCTTGACCCTCAACCCTCCAACAGCCTTTTTTTCCCCACTGCCGAACTTTGCCTACTCTTCCATCTGCTCCTACTTTATCTCCTGTAACTGTTCTCACTGCTATAACACTTGACTTGTTTTAATATTTTAGTCGTGTTTGCCTTCAGCAGCTAAAAAAGTCATTAATAATAATAATAATAATTATTATTATTATTATTATTATTGCTTCTCACAGCTTCATGCTGGTATACCTCTCAGCTCGGGGAACTCACCAGTTCTCAGGGAGTCTGAGAGCTTTCCTCAGGACTCTAGCTGTTCCTAACAATGCTGCCTTCTGTGCTACCGCTCCTCTCCACTTTGGTACTCCTAACTCCTCCAAGTATCTCTA
>CABFPE010000268.1:197627-208514 GCA_900660155.1 Hofstenia miamia
TTCTTTAACTTCCACAGCCTTTCTATTTCCTCTGCCAACTCTCTGTACTTGTCTATCTTCTCTTTCTCCTTGCTTTCTACATTTCTGTCCTTTGGTACTGCTATGTCTATCACTGTTCAATCTTTTCTCTTTGTCTACCACTGCTATGTCTGGTCTTTGTGCTTTATTACATTGCTCGTCTGAATGTTGAAGTCCCACAATACCTGCTCATTTTCTATGATGCCCTGTGGCTTGTGCTCATACCACTTGTCTCCTGCTCAAGCTACAGTATACCATTCGTCCCACCTTTTCATGCCTGAACTTATACTCATTCTGCGCCAACTTCTCACACCCTGCTATCAGATGATCTACTGTCTCACACTCTTACATAGCCTACACTTATCACTTACGTCTACTTTTCTGTCTATATGCTTCTTCACCCAGTTTGTTCTTATTGCTTGCTCCTGTGCTGCCATTATCAGTGCTTCTGTTTCTCTCTTCAGTCCTGCCTTCTTTAACCACTTGTTGCTTTCTTCTCTGTCACACTTTTCTGTGTTCCTCCAGTATTCTCCATGCATTGCCTTCTGCCTATACCTTGTTTGTCTCTCTGATTCCATCTTACTCTGGTATCCTGTTTTTCCTTCACTCTCAGTTCTTATCCTCCTTAACTCCTTTGTGACCTCCAGTAGTGACCCCCTAGATTGTGCTTCTACGTATTCTTTTAGCCGTAGTGCTTCTACAGTTTCCTATACACTTAGCAGTCCTTTCGCTCCTTTATGCCTTGGCATGTACAATCTATCAACATCTACTTTTACATTGAATACTGTCTCTGCTGCAAGTATCTTCCTTGTTTTCATGTCTAATTCCCTCAGTTCATTCTTATTCCACCTAACTATTCCTGCCGAATATCTCAACACTGGTATCGCCCATGTATTAATTGCTTTTATACTATTCTGCCCATTCAATGCTGACTTCTGTAGTACCTTCCTTACTCTCCTCTTGTATTTTTTTCTTAGCCTCATCTTCATTTCCTCATGATCTGTTCTGTCTCTCTCTATTACTCCTAAGTACTTGTACCCTTTTTTGACTTCCTTAATCTTATCCCCACTACTCGTGTTAAAATGATCCCCATCTTTACACTTATCTCTAGTCATTGTCACTGCCGCGTTTCCTAATCCAAATTCTAACCCTGAATCTCTGCTTGCCTTCTCCAATGTTTCCACTTGCTTTTGCAACATCTTCCTTGAATTAGCATACATTGAAGCCTACTTGAAATCACAGAAGTGTTTGCAGACATGTTATTGGCCTGAAGTTGCTTACGTCGCTACCTTTCTTTTGGTCCTTCTGTATCAGAAATGTCCTTCCCACTACCATCCACTCTGGACACCCTCTCACAACACACTCCTCTAATGCTACAGCTAGTCTCTCATGAACCCATGTACCTCATCTCTGCCTGGCGCCTTCCAGTTCTTCATCTTCTTTAGAGCCTCGTTCAGCTTTGCAGTTGTGATTACTTCTTCTCCTTGCCTGAATTCCTTTTGCTCACTCTCTATCTGTTGTCCCGCACTTCCCCATATATTCTCACAGAGCCTTGCGTCCTCGCCTGCTCTAGCTGTAGCCTTTTCTCTTGCATCTAGTTCTTTGTAGAATGTTCCTTCTTGGGTGTCAAACTTCATATTGCCCTTGTCCTATATTTTTTCAGTTTGTCAGCTTCTGCAACTAATCTCTGCTAAAGCTCTTCTCTTGCAGTTTCTATAGTTTTGCCCTTATCTAGCTGCACTTATCCTGTACTGCATTACTTGCCCTGATATTCCCTATCAGGCTGCCTAATATTTGCCACTTTATTCTCAATTCTTCTCTCCAATGCTGGCTTTCTGTCTCTTTTATTTTCTTGTCGTATGTCAATGTCTACATTTTTCAGCACCTCAAAGGCCCCTGCATACACTAAGCTATTTACTTCTGTTACAATCCTGGCATCCTCTCCAACACTGTATTGACCTTTGCTGTCCCTACTGCTAGCTTGCTTTTCTTAACTCCTCTCGGAACTGGCAACCTAGTTTCTCACCTATTTCTTCCTTCATTTTTTCTTGATTGCTGCTTTAGTTTCTGCGTCCACTGGTTCTGCTACTTCTGTCACAGCGTCTATCACTTCATCTTCCCTTTGCTTAGCCTGTTCAACTCTCTTTTTCCCCTTAATCTCATCCACATGCAACTTTCGCAGTTGTCCTGCAAAACTCTGCTTTGTAACTTATTATCCCGTTCCTGCCTTCCTCCATTCTTCCAGCATTCTCTTCCTGTAACCCCTCTCATCTGGCCTGCTTCTTCTGTAACACTCCAGTGCTGTTCTGTTCTCATCTTTCCATATATGCCGTCGTCCATTGGTCTGTGTGGATCCCATACTACCACTTCTTGAGTCCACACCCCCGATTGTCCGCCTGACCGGAGATTCTTCCCATACTCTGACCATTTAAGGCCTGCCGAGGACTGAGGGCCTTTTTTGTTGTCACTTTCATGTTAGGAAAGGGTCTGGGCAGGGCTTGAACCCGGGTCTTCACGGTCCCAGTTTCGCGTTCTATCCCTTCCCACTAGGGCCCATTATTATTATTATTATTATTATTAAATAATAAATTTGAAAGATTTGAAATTTGGTTGGATGTAAATAAGTTGACATTAATTCACTTTTTGGTATTGAACAATGAACATTGATCCCAAAATTAGCTTGTCTGTAGATAACATGAATGAAAAGTGTAACGGATGAATAATTCAACTTGATTATTTAAGGAATCACAAATTAAAGTTGTAAAATCAGTGTAATAGTGACTGTTAACGGTGCCTCAAAATTAATTAATGGCAATTTTAAAAATCTAAAGTCCATTAATGGGTTTCCATTAATGGCAGTTACTTTTCCTAAAATTGATTTTCGACCAGCCCTGTGTACGCGTGCATAATCTATACCAATCACAGCTGAAAAATTTTAATGTTTGGGTTCTCATTATTTTTATTAAAAAATATACATAATGTATCAATTCATTTAAAGAAAAATTTATCAAGCTTTGTGATTCGATTTTATGTAACCTTCAATATAATTGTTTTATAATTCGTTCGAATAGTATTTTTTAGTGTGGAATTTAATAAAATGCTTGAAGCTTTTTCGAAAATTTTTTGATATTAGGTTCACAAAAATGTCTTAAGCATTGTTGCCAGAATAGAATCCACGAAAGAGATTTAAAATTATTTCTGGAAGGTCTAATTTTTCCAATGTTGCAAAAAGATATTCATGCTTAACAGAATCGTATGAGTTATTAAAATTTTGAGGATTTCCATGTCTATATTGTTTATTCTGCATATATCAACAATACATTGTATTGTATAGATGTATATTGAACTGTTTTTCGTCTTTATAAAGCTAGTTTGGTTTAAGTGTATGTTCTTCTGTCCTAAGGTGTATGAATATGCGGTAATATTTTTAAAACCATTTTTAATAGAAAAATAGATCGCTAGCACTTCTGATATTGTAAATTTTTTCCTTTTTCTTTAATACGGTCTTATAGAAAGCAGCTTAAGGCCATCTATTCCTAGAGAAAACTTTTGATATTTCTTTATTCAGAATATTGTAATCATCTAAAGGAAATTTCGAGATAAATTCAAGTATTGTTTTCAATGCTGAACTGGGATGTTTTATATTGGTGTTTGTAAAAATCAGTAAAAGTGTTTACAATATCCTTTGGTTTTCCGAGAAAGCTAACCGCAAACATTTTCCCACAATTAAACTGCCCAAGCATTTTTAAGGATCGCCTTGTGCAAAATCGGAGATCATAGCATTTAAAAAAATAACAAGTTTACTGAACTTATTAGCCTTTTTTAATTCATTTAAATATCTTCATATAAAATTTTATGCTATTTAGATGTTTCAAAATCACACCAATGAAAACCATGAAGAAACATATTATGAATATAGAGCTTCTTCGATTGGTTCCCAGTTAGGATGCGGAAGCGGTGTTACAGTCAATGTTTTGAATAGATCGTGTTCGGAGGAAGAAAATTCACCGTGGGCCGTAAAACATGTAGATGTTAAAACAAAAAGGTTATCTAAACGAATAGAGAATACATTTCTATGGGAAGCGTCCCTTTTGAAATCCCTGAATCATCCAAATATTGTAGCTTATAAAGGTTTGGGAAAAGCTAGTACTGGTCATATCGGGTTACTCATGGAATGCGCCATATCTGGATCTTTGTATGATCATATTTGTGAACGCGACACTTTGATGTCTCCTGACATATGTTTAAAAGTAATTTTTCTGTTTCTTATACTATCATGATAATTTCATATGTTCTTTTAAATTGTAACTCTTATGTAAACTTTAGTTTCTTATTTGCTGAGAATGGATCGGACATTAAGTAATAGTCTGTTTATTAAATGTTTTTTTGGCTGTTTTCGGGGTATTGAGTATTAGGTTTGTTCAAATCAAACTTTCAATTTTTTGCATCTTTCTATTTGTCAGCTGTGATTAATTCCGATGTACTACTGTTAAATTTTAAGATATTACTAACCATCTAAATTGAAATAACTTGTCATCAGAATGTCATGTGAAACTTAAACATTTTGGCGCTTTGAGTCGGATCGTGCCGAGGACACTCCAGCTTTAAACAGCAGTTATCTAGTCGGATCGAATCGCATTCAAGTTGTTTTGACTCTGTATTGAATAGTAAATTCCATATGTGTGTAGTAAGTTCTCTCTTCTGAGCACAAGTTTAGATTGGAATGTTTTTCCTTTAACGTACAAAAATTCTATTTTCTAGTAATTCATAAAAGCTATGTTAAAACCTCATTAATTAGCATAGGTGGATTTTTAATTTCATATTCAAAATTCACACTTTTCTTCAAATGATGTTTGACAGGCGTTCATTTCTTTAAATTAATAACATCAATATTGATTGGTTGTTTTATATTTTCAAAGACGGACTCAACTTAATCTGAAGCAAAACTATTCTAATCCGCAGGTTCCTTTATAAGCATGTGTTACTACGGTGATTTTCTTTTAGGAAATCCAAATAGAATTTCAAATAGATCGATCATTTGTAAGCGTTCTTTCTTTGTTTCGATGTAATGAGATCACATTTCCAATTTTTTTAAAAATTTTGTAAATGTAACTGTATATATTTTCGGATGAAAATAATAATAATAATAATAATAGTACTTTAGAAATTAATAGTTGACTGAATTTGGGGCGCAGTAACTAGATAATAGTGCATTTTCACAAAAAACGCTCTGACTTAATTACTCGGCCTTAACGCACCAGTGGTAGTATGTTTTTTAGCATATGGGGTTTAAGGAAAACCTTGTATTTTTCAACTACTGTGAAAAACCACAATTCTTTTGCAATGATGCTTAAACATATATGGAAAATTAACCCCAAATGTTTATTCGATGTTGAGCTTTAGTCATCGATCTTTTGTACTTTGTCAGTGTATTCCGCCCATGAAGCAAGCATGCTTTATGATAAACGTAATTCGAAAACTATTTCCAATCTTGTTACAAGTGTTTTAATTTCCACAAATCTGAGTAAATAAGATTAATTTATTTAGAAAATATGTATTTTCATAAAAATATTATTTGGAAATAAGAATAAGTTACATATCTTATCGAATTTAAAATAATGTGATAATGTGTAAACAAAACTACATGTACCCTTATTATAAGCAGAAGGTCTTCTATACGAGTTCTTATAAAATGTCTAAATCATAGATAGAAACAAAATGCATGTTAAATAGGCTAATTAATTTCATGTAATTTGTAAATTATCAAATGTATAAGTTCTACATTATTGAATCAGGAACTATGAATGTGCTCATTTTACAAGGATATTGAGCGTTTCATTATGCAGATGGAAATTTTATTACCACTTGATTGCAACATACTTGATTAATTTTTTATATTTGTTTCAAAAGCACAATACAGTGGGCGCTGGATTATCCGAACGCCTTGGGCGGTCATTTTGCAAAACCTGTTCGGATAATTGAATGGAATGTTTTATTTGAAGAAAGAGGTAAATGTAATCGACTCGTCTACTGGCTGCCAGATATCTGAGCGACAGCAAGACGGACACGTTGTTAGGAGAAGCTTCAGGTTGTTGCTGCAACCATGACAGGGCTTGGTTCAGTGCATCAAATGCCTGTCTGTGCGACACTTGTGCATCCTCTTCGATTTCGAAAATTTCGCCGTCTGATTCTTCTATTTCTGCAGTAGATTCGTGCTGCTCCGTGACAAGAGACACAATTTCATCATCCTCGAGAATCGCTGTCCAGGATCTTAAACATCGCTGTTGATCCATTCCTCGATCTCTGCTCCAAAGTTTTCATCGGGTGCCAATGCTTCCAAAATCTCACGGAGATTGACTTCGTTTATGTCTTCGCTCTCCTCTTCTGCGTCTGGAACTGGCCACATTTCATGCCTGCTTCGATAAATTATTTCTTGCAAATCAAATTTCAAACTTTGAGAATGTTTATTGATTTCATGAATCCAACGTAATCAGGCGTTTCTTGTAACAGTAAATCCCGGAGTAACGCTTTTTTGTATGTTCTTTTCAATGTTTCGATTACTCCTCTTGCTCCATTGGCTATAAAATACTGTTCACATTTGGCGGCAAAAATCATCCCCTGTTGTTTTTTTAAACTTCTTCGTTTGTGTCTGCAGCACAGTTGTCTATAAACAATATTGCTTTTGATTCCTGGCCCATTTCGCAAAGCTTTTTAGTCATATTTGGAACGACGATTTTTTCCACCAGTCTTCAAACATTGTCTTGTCCATCCAAGCGTTTTTCTGATGGTAATAGGAAACGGACAAATGGCTTTGATTCAAGTTCTTGAACGCGCGCGGGTTCTTATATTTGCCAAATAATTGTACAGGTAACTTAATCGTACCAGATGCCTTCGCGCATAAATTGCTACCCCTTCATTGTACGCTTCTTCGAGAGTATTTTGAAATTTAGTCCGGTCTCGTCTGCTTTGAATATTTGGTCTCTGGTATAGCCTTCAACTTTTGCTGGCAAACTATTTTTAAAATGTTCTGCAGAAATAACATCAGCTGAGATTTTCTCACCTTGAATTGAAATGTTTTTCAGGTTGTGTCGTTTGCAAAAATTGCTGATAAACCCATCGCTTGCAGTAAAAATTTTCTCCACATTGAAATAAATTCTTTCAAATAACTGTATGGCCTTTTCAGATAAAATAGGTCCAGTAATGGGTAGATTATTTTCCCTCATCTGTCGAACCCAAATAAAAAGGGCGAATCCAGCTCAGGATAAGAGCTAAGTTTCATGCTTGTCGCTTTCTCATTGTCCTGATAGAAACGTTTCAATTCATCTTCATATTTTTTGATATCGGATACAGTGGACTTGGCGATTCCATATTTCTGACAAATAACCGCATAAGCGACTCCAGAACGAATTTTCTCGCAAATGTGCAGCTTTTCTGTTAAAGTGAGTGCTTTCCTTTTGCGCTTAGTACCACTGACCGCTTGCATATTCGACAATGTAATTGAATTGTGATTCACAGCAGGCGGCTACATGTAATCTGAAAGACAAATACTCCATGCAAATAAACAGGCCGTTCGGATAATCGAGCGTTCGGATAATCGAGGTTCGGAAAATCGAACGCCTACTTTAATTATAAATATGAACCTAATGTGTAGTAAAAATCAAATTTATGATAAACATAATTTGTGTATTCAGTAAAAGAATTTAAATTTACTTATACAGTGTCAATATTCATGATTGCGCTGATATGAATTTGCAATATAAATTCTGGTAAATATCAGATTTCTATTGCTTCGAAAATTGCGTGCAAAATTTTTTACCCGTATTCTTCGAAAATTTTATGTATGTATTCCATCTTTTAATCATTGCAAATTTTATGAACTCTATGTTGATGTTTGAAAGCAGTTTTCTACTTAAGGATTGAATTGATTTTGATATAGTAGATTGTTTTATAAACTATATTTAGATTGCTGGTGATATTGCATTTGCTCTCTCTTATTTACACTTCGAAAAATTGATTTTACATGGTGATGTTAAAAGTAGCAATGTGTTAATTTTTGGTCCTGGACAATTAGATGATCTGCCTGGTTCCGTATTTAAGCTTTGTGATTTTGGAAATTCTTTGTCTCTAAAGCTTCATTCTTCTGACATTTTGACAGTAGCAAGTGAATCAGCAATTTATCTAGGATCCAAATATTGGGCTGCGCCAGAAGCATTGGATGCGGGTAATGTCGAATCTATCTTAACAGATAGGTATATTTTTTATCATCGGAAGACAATTTATACATTATCCGTAACATTTGAAATTACTTTGGTAGCATATATTGATTTCATTAGTTTCATACGATAAGTAATGTTTTTGCATTGAATTCATATAGATCGCTTATCTAAGCGGATAATAATGACTGTTTTTTAGAGAAGGGTTGTAAGATTACCTTTTCACACCAACTGCTTCCACACCTGTTTAATTATAATTACACTATACCACGATAATAATTTATGTTCAATCTATTTCATATGAATGGTTCTACTGTTTATTATTTCTAGCTGTTTCTTAGTCAGTTTTTCCAGGTTATTAATTAATTTCTGTTTTCTTATATACAGGGTGTCTCAAACTTAGTCATTGAATTTAAATATCTCTAATTTTTTTTTAATGATGCAAAGGATTTCAAAATGACTTCACAGCACTTACTATAGATTATGGCATTTTATTTGCATTTTGAATTTTTGAAATCGGCGACTTAACTTCAGTTATGACCTTTGGAGGAGAAGCACACTTTTTGTTCCCCAACAATTATATTTTATCAAAGTTAAATGAAAAGTAGCAACGCTATTCATAATCACAACGCTTTGATACAAACTATACAAAATCAAAAACGATACAAAAATGTTCAAATTAGATTTCAACATAAGCCCTTCTTCTCTTGAGATAAAGTTGAACATAACGGTCAAACTACACGATCGCTCTAGGCCCTGGTCGTCAGTAATGGCTTGGAATGCACAGTGGATTTTGAACTTGAGATCTTTGACGTTTTAAGATTCAGTCTGGTACACAAGATGTTTCAAATTACCCTACAGCCAGAAGTCACAAGCCGTCAAATCAGGGCTGCCCTTAGTGTGAATTGAAGTTTTATCTCATCTGAGAAATTAGAAGGAAAAAACAAGATATTCTATATTATAACAGAAGTGCTTTAAGTTACAAATAATTGAAGTTTACATACTATATCTGGAATGCATTAGTGTTTGTGAAATGCTTTTTAATGACAGTTTAATATGTATTAATACAAAACTTTTTCAATATTTTAATTATACTTTTAATCTATTATATTTAACTGTATATATTTAATCTATTATATTTAAATATATACATGTATATATGTATACATGTATATTTATTTCAAAATGTTATAATATTATTTTAGAATAGTAATTTACTATTATCTAAATATTATGTAAAGATCAATAAATTTTTCAATGTATTTTGTAAAACATAAAATTAAACGATTTATATTCAATTCATGTATTTGGTATCACCTCAGTATGTCAAGTAACTTCTTAATGTCTCAAGTTTTTTCGATGTTATAAATAATGAAGACAATATGATATTTTTTAAATAGCTTTGTGGAGTTTTAAATACTATCTATTAAATTTATTAAATCTATAATACTGCAATAATCTACAAGGTTTTTTGTGATTCTATTCACTCTTTTGCAATAGGTGTTACCATGCTTTGAATGTGTTTATGATATTAAATGGTTAATTAAGGAGTGTCATATGCTAAAATTGGGAATAGAAATCATTTTATCAATGTATGATTATCACTAGGGTATCCATAAATATGACTTTAAAATCCCAGAATATGACCTAATTTTTATGACAAAATATGACCAAAAATATGACCTCTCAAATAAAATCTATTGACTGTATTACAACCTCCAAATCGATCGTTCTGGTCCGGTCCATCCCCAGATTACAGAAAAAGACAATACAACATAAACACATATGAAGACAAAACAACATAAACACAATAAAAAGTTATTTTTGCAAATTATAGTAGCATCGCATATACTTCCAAATATTTCATGTATTGAAGTTTGTCGTCTGCTAAAAAATTCAGTGAGAAACTGCGCTCAACTGATGCCGACGTGACCTGGCATTTTTTGCAATTTCTCATACAAGTTAGGGGAATATTTTCCCGAAGGGCTTCCTTTATGTCCATAAAATCATTCATAGCAAGTTTTTTTGATATAAGACACAACATCACATTTGTCGTGATTGAATTGAAGCGAGGAGACAACCGTAAATGTGTTGTTTCAATTATTTGAATTAGATCAGCTATACTTTTTAAATTAATTATTTTGTTATTCCCACATGAACGACTGCTTCTTGGCCTCGGGAAACGAGAACACCACGATCAGTGAAGCTATTTACAACCTCATGGAGATTAAAAAATTCTTTTGAATAATACAACGCTGCTTTAACCCTCTAACTACCACTGCATCTTGTGCACGTTAAATACCAGTGGGTCAATTTGACCCAAATGTTGAAAAATGTACTGTTGTGGCTAAAATTATGGCATATACGGCAGTTTGACGAATTCAACGCAAATGATACCTAATAAAAAACGTTTTAAAATTTAAACTAAGCTACTAGTTTTGTTTAAGTGCTCTTATTTGGAAGTTTTATATGAAAAATTAGCATTTCAAGTTGAAAACTTCTGTTGAAAAAATTGTTCAATGACATTTCGAATTGGAAAATGACATCATATACAAAACGTCTACAAACATTGGAAGCACACTGGTGATGAATTATTTATTACACACTGGATCGTGGCATTTCGAGCACATCATTCGTGTTTTCATGTCCTTCTTAA